>JAOUQZ010000033.1:3693271-3714746 GCA_028564935.1 Neosilurus hyrtlii | reverse complement strand
TAAATATGGTATTTCATAAATCCCATTTTGCAATAATTTTCATTTTGTTCAGTGACTAATAGGTACATTTCAGAAATGTAGCCCATGTGTTGGCTATAATTAAATCTTCCTAAATAAAAGTAGAATATTTTACATGCTTTTATATTTCAATCCTATTTAAAATAGGAGTCTGTCAGATCAAATAGAGAAACTATAACATATTTTTATTTTGAATTGATAGTGCACTGGTAAAAAACCTCCCTGTCTTTTAATGTACCAGCTATACCACGGTGTTGGTCTTTGTCCTCATAGTCTGAAATGAGGATTGTTCCTTCATCTTTGGAAAAATATGGAGCTTGCAACGTGATTCCAAAAGTGTGTTTTCCTTTTGTTTTGTGTAGGAAGCCAGAGATTATTAACTCAAAAATCCAGAGTAAACCTTAAGTAACTTGTCTTGTAATTTAAACTCCTGGTCAAGATAGCAGCCGTTCAAACTAAAATATGACATATACAGCTTATTTCATGACCAGGATGCATAGATAGGTGTTTTAGATTATATACAAGAAAGTTAAATTTTTTTTTCAATTCAAAGTTAAAATTCATTATATAAGGAATCATTGTACTGAATTCATATTTGTATTCTACAATTATTATATATTACAATTATTTTAGGCAATATGCATATCATGTTTGTTTATTTATTGCAGGAACAGGAGTTTTATTATTTTTTAAGTTTTAAATTTTCAATTCACATAAATAGCAGCATCTTTTAGATTTTTACAATGTAAGCCCACAGGGTATAAACATTCATTTGCATAAATCAAATACACTATGCATAAATATAAAAACAATAACATAAATAATAAACAAAATGGGGACTCAACAAAATATGCAAGAGATAAAACATATGTAATATGGCAGGGAAAAATACAATGAGGCAAAATTTTCACTTTATGCAAATCAGAAGCAGCAGCTACTGATTAACTGTAACTTGGAAGCCAATGTTTGGTTATCTGCATGCAAAAATGTGCCACATAAGCGGTTCTAAATAACCTGAAATTATATAATAAATCCCAATTTTTGGTAATTTTGTCTATCTATCCTGTACATTGTAAGACATATGCTTACACCCCTAAATCATAAATTACAGAAGGTAACATGACACTGTCAGTTGGTATACAAATGACAGACAGTTCCAAAATATTAAATATTTATCATTTTGTAGGTAGAAAATTACTGACTATAATATTTGTTGCTATGCACAATTTGTCAACATCCTCCACTCCATTGACCATGGGAATGAGACCACCAAAAGACCACTGCTGACCAGATATTATTTTTGACTAGTACATCAATTTGACCACTTTTTACAAAGCTTAGTATGTAAACTTACTGGCTACCTTATTGAAAATACCAACTGTACAAGTGCACCTTGCAGCTATTGAGGTAAACATAATAAAGTTCACCTTCCATGCACACTGTGTGTCTATTATTCGGTAGCTTACATCAGAGGAGGTTTATGACTACTTTCAAATGATGAACATTTATGAGTGCTTGATGAATTTGCTGATTGTGGTCAAAAACTAAAAGCAGAAGTTCAGTGTATATTAAAAGGAGAAAGTTCAGTATGAAGAAATAGCGGCAGATAAAAAATAAATAAATAAATGGTAAAATAAGTCAAGAAAAAAATGTAGTGAACATGTGTGTGCATGTACTGTATCTGTCAAAACAGGAGTCATGCTGTGTTGTATTCTCATCAAACAAAATTTCCAAATCACACACAAAGGGGGGCGTGGACACCAGCAGACAGATATTTGTGCAAAATTGTATATGTGTGTTATTGGTGAAAGAGAACAGAGGACCTCACACAGCCTACACACAAACACAGCCAAACTGTGGGAGAGAGATTTTCTGCATGATTAGCTCTACTAGCTGCTCTACTTGTTACCTTGTTTCTATGGTGATGGCTTCACTTCAGCCATAACTGGTTAAGGTAAATATAGGCCTATATTGTGGAGGAATAAAGCTGGGATAATAAAAAAACTTCTTTCTCCTATATCATTTTTATGTAACACCAGACTCTACTTGGATATTCTCGATTGCCCCAGGTTTGAATGTGAGTGTGAATGGTGGTGTGTGTGCATGTGATGGACTAACAAGCTCTTAATCCAGCTTCTCCGGGCCCTTAGTAGAATAATGCGGTTCAAATGAATGAATGAACTTTATTTAAGTTGCCAGTGATTACTGCAGATCTGCATACTGTATGTCTATTATTCTGTAGCCTGAGTAGAGGATGCTGACAAATTGTGCATATTAACAAATATTATAGTCAGTAATTTTTTACCTACAAAATTATAAATATTTAATATGTTGGAGCCACTCCAATTCCAACTTCAGTTACTCCACTCAAATTCATAGACAGTTTAAAAAAGAATCCTCCAACAGTCAAAAGACATCTCCATTAAGCTTAGTGGATATTCTTGATTGCTCCAGGTGTGAATGTTAATGAGTGTGGATCTGTGTTGCCCTTGCAATGGTCCGGAAAGCTGTTCAGGGTATATAGCACCTTCAACCAGTGCTGGGTGGGATGAGCTCCAGCCTCACTGCGATACAAATAAAGAATAAAGTCGTTAGGAAAATTCTAAAATAAATTCGTAAGAAAAAATGTCTTATCAGTTTATAAGCTGCAGTTCATATGCATGTTCATTTTAATCTTTAAAAAAGACACTTTCTGAATGTTTAAATATTCCAATCATTTAAGTGTGTTTATTTTTCCAATCTAAGTTAGATATTAATTTTTTGGCTTGAATGAGGAAGACATACAGGCACATTTGCCTTTTATTTATTTTGTTCTAAATTGCCTATCTGTGAATGAGTACATATGTGTGTGTGTGTGTGTGTGTGTGTGTGTGTGTGTGTGTGGCATCCCAGCAGTTCTTACTATACCCCTGACCAAAATAAAGCATTTGCAGTAGATAAATGAATGAGTGAACAAAAGAATGATAAGCATTTATCCCAAGGGAGAACCAAGATAAAACCAGACTATAACTTTCAACGATTAGTCTGATTAGTAAGTAAAGCTGACATTATAAACAATATCTTATGCAATATCTTATGTTTGCTTTTCCTTTCTGCTTAATCTGTCCCACACCAAGGAAGCAAAATTTATCAGGAGCATTGGACAACATTGGAGTTTAGCACATGGGTTTTTCACTCCTCTTTATTGCTCACTAGCCCTGTTTCAATATGGTAGTGTGGCAACCTTTTTCTTTATTATATGTTTGGTTCTAGCTGATAACTTGTGTATTTCTATGAAAGTTTTGACGTTTCTTCCTCGTTGTTTCTCAGTTGATTGATAGATATAATATTATACCTTTATTTTGCTTCAGAGAGACAATAGAAGAGACCAGTCATGTGAAACTGCAGAGGCTGCTTAGAAGAAGAGATTGATAAATGAGAGAGACCGACACATACATACACAGACACAGAGGTGTCAAGAGAGTAAAATGATGAACAAATTCTGACAGATCATCTCTATATGAACCCATGACTTAGACAAGCCAAGGAAAATACATTAACAGTCAAGTTAATGCAGACCACAAAGCTACCATTAACTTTATGCAAGATTTTCACAGAGGATGAAGGCTATTTTATTGATGTTATACACCTTGGTTTTGAACTGGCAGTGAATCTGAAAGAAAAAAATGGAAATAATTCTAATAGCTGGGAACATAACAGGAGTATGTTGTTCTAAGAAGAAAGGTAACAGTGCACCAGAATATCAATGCGTGCTTACCGAAAAATGCCCACAGTGATATGTGTAAGGTAATTCACAGAGCAACAGTGGCTTCCTATGACAAGGAGACATGAAACTGAAGATTTATTCTTCATCCTGTTTTATCCATGCCTGCTTTTTTCTATTTCCTTTAAGTGGCCACATTCTCACCTGCACTTTATATCGAGTAGTCAACTATTATATTTAAAAAATAATGATTAGGAAGACATTCATTATCATATAGAAAGACAATTAAATGGAAATGTTTTTTTCCATCAAACAAAGTAATGGGAATTTGTGTACTAAAATTATATTTGCTAATAACAAAGCAGGGCAGCAGGAAGGCATAGTGGTTAGCACTTCTGCCTTACAGCAATATGATCCTGGGTTCAAACACAGTAGTTACATGTTCTTCTTATGCTTGCATGGGTTTTCTCAGGGTGCTTTGGTTTTCTCTGATTAGGATAATTGGACATTCTCGGTTGCCCCTAGGTGTGAATGTGAATGGTTGTGTGTCTGTGTTGGCCCTGCAATGGTCTGATGAGCTTTCGGAGTATACACTAGAGTTGGCTCGGATGGGCTGCAGTCTCCCTGTGACTCTTATAAAGGATAAAGCATTTCAGAAAATGAAACGAAATTAAAAGAATATCAAAACAATGTCTGGATTGTTTTGCATATATACAGTTAAGAAAATTCTTCTGATCCAAGACATTCAGCAAATTTCAGCAGCCCTATTTGTCATGGGGGAGACATCAGACAACTGGAAAAGTGCTGAAAATACACATTTTCCCCCTCCATCTTTTAATATTAGTAAATGTAATGTTCCTTCCTTTGGTCCTTATTGCTCCAGGGATGATTTTCATGAGTTGTGAGAGTGCAGAGACACACTGTTATAATTATAGCCCTTATGCTTTGTGTGTGTGTGTGTGTGTGTGTGTGTGTGTGTGTGTGTGTGTGTGTGTGTGTGCGAGAGAGAGAGAGAGAGAGATGATTGCTCAGAATTGAAATTAGTGGATGTTTCAGAATATATTCACACTTTTTCTGCCATCCATGGACATATTAAGAGTTGAGGGAAGTAGTCATGGCAACCATGCTTGAAAGAATTCTTGGCCTATCCACAACCAGCAACCAGACTGAAGTTTTAATTTAGAAAGGGGAATTAATTAATCAAATTGTGTACTTTTTCTACAGCATGCTTGCTGCCAATAGGCTTGTGACACTGTATAAAATATGCCTTTATCTAATCACAATCTCTACAAATCATTAATCATGATGGCAATATAATAATCATTTTGATAATATAATAAATAAAAAAATAATAAAAATATATAATAACAATGACAATAATAATAATAACAACAACAAGAACAATAATAATAATAATAATAATGATGATGATAATGATTATTATTACAACACAACTGATGGGTCAACTAGATTATGATTGGCATACTATGGACTTCTATTTCATATATTCATTCATTATTGTTGGTATAAAAGGTTGTTAGAATTCAATATAGATATATATGTGGCTGAAGTAATACATCACGGAGTTGGCAAATGTTCATGTTTTTATTTATGGCCTAATGATTTCAGACATGTAGAATGCGAGTGCTTCAATAATTATAAAATGATATTTTATTCATTATTTAACATTTATTTATCCTTATTATATATTTTATTTATTGTTGGCACTACAGTATCTATTAAGAAATGTAAGTGATTTTCCCTTGCTGTTAAAAAAAATGCCATTAACTAATATTTCAGATTCAAGTAAATAATTATTTAGCACCTGCACTATATAAAACCCTGAAAACTATGTGAAAGTTGATTATTAAAACTTTGATAGCATTTAAATAGTGCCATTGCAGAGCCATTATGATGAAATTGTATATTGCTAATAGCAGATACTTTTTATCCAGATATACCTGTAAAAAAATGACCATAAACAAGAAAGAGTTGCAGGTAACAGTAAACATTTTAATAATAAATAATAAATGATTAGTCAGATAGGATAAACGATGGTTTATTTCTTTATTTCCTTAATTTATTTTCCATCATGTCTGTATACACTGCTGTACACAGTACACATTTTACTGTGTACAGCTGTGCATACATACAAACCAATTTATATTTCTTATTTTCTTATATTCATTCACATAAAGAAATGGCTCCAAATTGTTTTTACATGATAAACAACTTCCCTTAGAAAAATGAGCAACAGCCTGCTTGGCACTGCTTATTTTGTATGACATCAAGCATATTAAAAAGTCTACAAAGATGGCATGTATCAACAATAAAATTAAGCTACTGTTCTTGAATTTTTTATATATTATAAATTATATTCAGCTCAGGCGTTTCTGTGTGGAGTTGGTGTGTGAATGGTTGTGTGAGTGGTGGCCCTGCGATGGCCTACCCCAGAGTCAGCTGAGATGGGCACCAACCTGCCCACGACCATAATTAGGATTAAGTGGCTTAGAAAATTAATGAATATATATATATATATATATATATAGTCTATTCTGCACTTTTACAAATAATTATTATAAGAAAATTGCACAATACTCAAAATATAATCTTTTTCATTGTCTTTTCTGAAACACAGTGCCCATGCAAGGTTAATAAATGTGTATGTGTTTTTGTAAATCCATTAGAAAAAATTAAAAGAATATGGCATAACTGCATCTGTGTTTAGAGGGGGCATTCCACCAACAGTTGGTGATCAAGCAAAAGGG
This sequence comes from Neosilurus hyrtlii, assembly GCA_028564935.1. Taxonomy (NCBI): domain Eukaryota; kingdom Metazoa; phylum Chordata; class Actinopteri; order Siluriformes; family Plotosidae; genus Neosilurus; species Neosilurus hyrtlii. The sequence continues at coordinate 3,708,257 of JAOUQZ010000033.1, read as the reverse complement.
TCATTAGTCAGAGATGGAAAAACATGACCAAATGTAACTCGGAAGGAGCCAGAGAAATCAGCTGCTCAAAGTTGTACACAGCTGTGTGCTATAGGAGAGTGGGGATGTTGTGAAATCCTGTTTTGTTCCCTGCTCTAATAAGGCAAAAATGTAACTTTAAGTCCTACATTTGGTAGAAACCCAGTATTGCTCATCACCCAAAGAACCCGATTCCTATAATGAAGTAAAATGGTGGTAACATATTTTTGAGTGTAATACTCAACTCTTTGTTGTTTCTCTAAATAATTCCCTCTTTTTCCAATCACTGTGGATGGCTTCCTCTAGGCAGAGCTGTGGTGGCGCTATAATCTTTTTTTCTTAAATAATAGATTTAACAGTGTTCTGCAGAACATTCATTGCATGTTTAATTTGTACATAAGGAGGTGAAAAAAGGATGTGAAGATTTATTTGTGGCACCAAATAGGGTTTAGGACCACAGAACCTTTTCACAATGGCATAACTGTAGTGTCAATGCCAATGTAAGGAATTAGTGTTAACATACCATCATACAATAATGATGATGACAACCCATGTAGTTGATGTAAATGTTTTCTTAAATTAAACATTCTGCTGGTGTGCAATGTAAGGTTGCTAAATCTTACAGTGTAAGGAATAATGAGTAGGGCCCCATCTGTCCCTCTTTCCCCATCACTTTTTTCTCTTCTGTGTCTCCTTCAGATGTAGTTTGTTTAATCCATCAAGCACATACTGTGTGTGACCCCATGGTCCATCAGGGCTGTAAAATAATGTGGCAGGAATATAAAAAAAAGATTGCTGGAACAAATAAAATAAAATAAACTCTTCAAGAGGTCATGTATATTTTATCTTTCAGGAAGCATGAAAACCTGTGACCTTCAATTTAATGCACTTAAATACTCAGATAAGAAACACAGCAGACAAGAGAAAGATATAACAGAAAATATAGCAACACTTAAAAAAAAAAGCCATTCTATAGAACATCATAACCCCTCAGAAAGGACACTTAAAGCACAGGACAAATTTAGATGTTCAAGGTCACTGTGCCAAGGTCAAAGGTCACATATGCAAATTAGCTACCTCATGTACAGGTTTATGTTATAGGAAGTGCCTCTGCACAATTTCAGAAAGGTATCATGCATATGAGCCAAGCAATGGCCCGGAACAACTTTATATGTTCAAGGTCACTGTGCCAAGGTCAAAGGTGACATATGCAAATGAGCTACCCCAAGCACAGTTTTACGTTATAGGAAGTGCCTATGCAAAAGTTCAGAAAGCTATCATGCATATCAGGTGAACAATGGCCCAGGCAAACTTTATATGCTCAAGGTCACCGTGCCAAGGTTAAAGGTCACATATGCAAATTAGCTACCCCAAGCACAGGTTTAGGTCATAGGGAGTGCCTATGCAAAAATTCAGAAAGCTAACCTGTATATGAGCCGAGCAATGGCCCGGACAAACTTTATATGTTCAAGGTCACTGTGCCAAGGTCAAAGGTCACATATGCAAATTAGCTACACCTTGCACAAAAACTGAGTCAAAGGATCACCCCTCCTACAAAACACTTGTAGGCTCAATCAGATAAAAATAATCACCTAACCAACTACTTAGATTAGATTACATTTAGAATTAAATGTTACTCTCTCTTACTCTTACTCTCACTACTAAACACATCTGCGAGTCCTACTGACAATTTTTTTATATTTTATCTAAGTGACATAATTCCAATCACTGTCATTCATGATTGTTTTCTGACCACAAATTTTAAAATGAATCAATCCCTTGGGCACGGTAAAATTTCATAATCAAGAAGAGGGGATGTTTGTATCTACTATGACCTGTCCCACATGAGGCCAAACTGGGTGGAGGAGTGAGGAGGAAACTAGTCCAAGAGGCTACCAATAGGCCATTGGCAACTTTGAAGCAGTTACATAGATTTTTGGTAGAGAACGTTGACTGTGAGCATGTGACAATAATATAAAAATTTCTCCATAAATATGGCTCGTATAGTAGGGTTGCAAGAAGAAATAAGACAAGTCTCAATTGAGTTTTGCTAAAACACATCTTGAAAATTTTGAGGCCAAGTGGTAAAAGGTAGCATGGTGAGGTGAGTCCAAAATTGAGCTATGGCCTCAAAAGCAAACAGTTTATATGGTGGAAAGCCAATGCAGTTTACCATCCAAAGAACACCATACCTACAATAAAGCATAGAGGTAATAGCATCCTGTTGAAGTGGTGGTTTTCTGCAGCAGGAACTGGGGAACTTGTCCAAACAGAAGAAAAATGGATGGGGCAATATACTATCAAATTCTTAAGAAAACCTGCTGCACTGTTCCAGAATGTTGTCAATGGGAAGAAAGTTCATCTTCCTACTTGCAGTGACCTGAAGTTGACCACATAGTGGCTAAAGGAGAAAAATGTAAATGTCATTGGGTAAATGGTCTCATTAGAGCCCAGACTTTAAACCCTTTTCAAAATCTGTGGAATGAGCCTTGTAATTTTTTCCCTTTTACCTAAAACATTTCTTTTTAATTTTTACTCTTTACTTTCACACTGAATTTTTCACACAACAGTCCCTGTCAGCATCCACAAGGTATACCAGGGACCTCCACATCATAGACTCTATGACTGTGCCAATTTTGAGGTTTTTCTTATCTCCAACACACCTGATGTGACTAATTAACAACCCTTCATGACTTGTGTGACAGACCAGGGAAAATACTGAAATGCCACTTGCCCTCTCAGCTCTTGGACAACCTCAATCTGTGTCATTGCCAATATAGATAACATTTTGATTTACTAATCTGACATAGAAAGTAATGTTTATAAGGTTATGAGAGTTCTAGCCTGACTCCTGTAAATATGAGTCAAATTTCATGTCTGCCAAATGTCCTTACTGGGTTACATTATTAGTTGTAAGGAAGTAGGTTTGGACAAAAATAAAGTGTCTGCACTTCATTTCATGGTGCATTGCCACCACAATCAAGGAGCTTTAGCATTTACTAGCCAACAGTTCATCAAGGGCTTCAACTCCATAACACTGCTAAGAAAAGGTCCAAAGCTTATTTAATGTACAGTTAGAATGAGTTTCACTGTAAGTTAGAGAGAAGAATATAGAATGAATAAAAAGATAAAACAGAATGAAATTCAGGGACCAATATCCGTGAGAAAACAGCAAACTCCCAAAACTTTAATATACAAACATTTATTCCTTAATGCAACTTAAACAAAACACAATGACTACAGATGGAAAATGATGGATGATGGAATCAATTTAGTTGAAGTACATAATATTACCCTGCGATATAATATTGGGTTAAAGTTTTAATTACAATGTCCGAGAACAGAAAGAGAACATGATGGCAAATTTGCCTAATGATAATTCTGCACTGTAGAAGAAACAAACTGGAAAGTCACAAAGAGTATTTATTGTAAGTAAGTGTGTTACCCAGCCCTTGGTCTGAGAAAGCTGTTCCACAGTTTGGACATGCTCTACATCAGCATACATACAGCAGCCATACATCAGCATACATACAGCAGCCATTTGGACAGCAATAGTATCAGTTATTTTTCAAGTTAAGCTTTGTGCTGTGAAGCTCTGGAAGTGTCAGTTTGTTAAAAATGCTCTCAATGAAGTTGATTCTTAAATTTGTAAATCTTATGCATACAGTGCAAGGTCGTTCCTTGAGTTCGGTCATTAGTTATTTCGCCATCGGTTCCTGCACTTTCTGAAGCATGCATGAATTTTTGTTGAGAGCTGGCAGTGCATATGCAAATCAGGGGTGTGTCCAACTACACTTCGGATCCTCCCTGTGGATGTAACCTGGGTAGGTTCTGATCTTAGTCCTCTTAAAACTGCTAGTTCTAAACTTATTTTTTATATATCTCTAGGAAACTAGGGTTGGCACAGTGGCAAAGTGGAGATCTGCCTCACAGCAAAAAGGCCTTGGGTAAAAGCCCTGGGCTCGTACATTTCAGTGTGGAGTTTGCATGTTCTCCCTGCGCTTGCATGGACTTCCTCCAGATACTCTGGTTTCCTCCCACAGTCCAAAGACATGCACATTAGACTAGGTGTCCCTAGGTGCGAATGTGAGTGTGAATGGTTGTGTGTGCGTTGCCCAGTGATGACTGGCAAGCTGTTCAGGAAGTACCACACCTTTGCCCAGTGTTGGCTCAGCCTCCTGACAACCCTAATAGTAGGATTAAGTGATTTGGTAAATAATATGTGATAAGAAAGACCCTCCTCATAATTTTCTTCAATGATCTCTAAGATGCTGTGAGCTTTTAGCTATATAATAATTAAAATGGGAAAAATCTTACGGAGGCTTGTGGGACCTCTTGTCTTGTTAATAATAAGGGCTCATTTATCCTAGTTTTGTGCATCATTTTGAATGAACATATGACTCATGATTTTCAGCATCTGATTACACTGCTCAATCCATCTGCCTGAGGATGGTACGCACTGGTGAAAAATGATGAAATCACCAATTATTCATATATCTCATGTAGTGTTTGTGTTATAAAGGTAAAGGTTCTTATGATGCAGAGATGATGTAAATGTCCCTGGGACAGACACTCCAGCCCATGCAGTTCTTATAACAACCTTGTCTCTTTACAACAGGACTCATCCATAAATATATGTTACATTATTCCCTGAAATCCTGGTCAGTTCATTCCCAGAATGAGCAGATGGGAGAGGTGGGGACTAACTGCCACCTGCGTGCTATGTTTTTTCTTCTTAAATCATATTGTGAGTGCTGTGAGCAGATATTCATTCGTCCCCATGAGGACACTTTCAACAAATGTGCACCTGATGCCTCACCTTGAACCAGGCTTTGATCGATTGAGGTTTGATTACAACCTGAATCCACCAAAGGCACTATGTGTACCCCTTTTATACTCAGAGATATGGCATGTGCCTGCTTAATCGGGGTGGTGGATAACCTGTTGGGGATTCAGAGTGCTGCCCTAACTCCCCTCCACCATCTTGCAGTGCTCTTGGAAATGCCCAATGCCAGTATACCATGCCAGACTTCCTCAGTGCCCCCATGCTGCTGAAGCCACATCCCTGGAAATGGAGAGAAACACAAAGAAAAGGATGAGGAAGGAGAAAGGGCCAAGGGATAGAGACCCATGAAGCTCTTTTGGTGCTGGAAATGCTACCAGATAGTGGTCTGTGCACTTGATCACCTCCTTGAGTGTGGCCAGCACTGTCAGTGACTCTGTGCCCACTCTACTGTTCTTGCTGATAGTCTTGCTGCAAACTGCTCCAGTATCATAACATCAAACATTCCTCTTTTCTGCACATTCCCATCAGCATCAGCCACTTCTGGCATGTGTCTTTCAGTTGTTGAGCAAAGGCAAACAGCTGGCCAGCTTCCTCCAGAGACAGTGAACAGAAGCCCTGGTGGAGTCACTCTGGAGAGCAGAGAACCTGCTCGAGGATAAGCCTGCTTTATGTCAATGTATTGCAGCTGACACCCACCGTACCTCTGCCACCTATTTGAAACCCTTGTGGAAATCCTCATGATGGTCATATGGACTCATTTTGGTGAGATTGGCTTAGGCTGGGGTGGGGGCATCTTTTACATTAGAGAAACCAGTCAGAAGTGTGTAGTGTTTGTTTCTATAGACAGTGTCTTTTTGTTCACTGACAGTTTGTGGTTTGCAAAAGTGTGATTACATATAAACAGACAGAAGACCACTCATGTACCATAAAGAAAGCATTACTAGAATCAGAAGGAAGAGGAAATGGAGAAATGCCTCAGGCTTAAACACAAACGAATGTCTTACTAATTGCATTGTCTGGCTGGAAAGAAAGTGCACATCATTAGTGTCCTTAAGTGTAATCATCCTCAGCAGGGATCACAAGGAACTAACTCTCTCTCTCTCTCTCTCTCTCTCTCTTTCTCTCTCTCTCTCACACACACACACACACACACACACACAATTTCCAGTGACTGCATCAGTTGTTTTCGCTCCTCCTACATCCTGATTTTTTCATCACTATCAACCTCTTGCTGACTTTACTTCCTTCTCTGTTGTAATTTTCTGGGATACACTCATCTTACTCTCATCTATGCTGACATCTCTCTCTCTCTCTCTCTTTTCTCTCTGCTCTTTTTTATACCCTGCCAAATCATTGGTTTCCTGTTGCATTTGTGCTCCCCTAGTAATGCTGTGCTCTCACTCACTCACTCGCTCGCTCGTTTGACAGAATAAGCCCTGAACAGCTTGCCATAACCATATGGCCTAATCAATGCAAGCTCAACTCAAACTCAACATTATTGTCATTTAACCACATATAGGGCATGTAGTAGAATGAAATGTGTTGTGTGAGCTCCGGGTGCTGTAGACAAAACATAAACAATAACAGTAATGATAACCACCAAACTACTATACTAACAATAATTATAAGGTTAACAAAAATAGCCATTCTATGGAACGTTGTAACCCCTTAGCCAGGATGCCTCAAGCGCACGGAGGACAAAAGCCATCCCCCATATGAACAGTTTCACATAATCAACATTTTATTAGCCACCCTAGGCAAAGGTTCATAGGTCATAGATTTGCCTATGAAAAATTTCAGAAAGCTATCATGCTTATGAGCCAGGTAACGTCCCGAACAACCTTTATGTGTTCAAGGTCATTGTGCAAAGGTCACATTTGCAAATCAGCCACCCCACACACAGATTCAAGTCATAGGGAGTGCCTATGCAAAAGTTCAGAAAGCTGGCCATTGCATGAGCCAAGCAATGGCTAGGACAATTTTATTGTCACACTGCCCAAGCCTGCCTGCCCATGGGGCCGCCAAGCCAACAACAATACCCCACCAGCCATAACCGGCTGAGGGTCAAAAAACTAGTGCAAGACACACAAGGACATAGCTTTGTAGAGCAGCAAGGTAAAGATTACAGAGAAAAGGGTAATGAGGTAGTCAGAGTGGTACAATATACACAAGTAAGGTGTGGGTGCAATATTGGATAGAATTGAAAAATTTTAGTATTCAAATAGTTGGATGAATAGAATTGAAAAAGGATAAAAAAAATGAATCAAGGTGCTGGTATGGTGTTATTGTAAGTTGTTATGTACAGTGTACATAATGGTAAGTGTGTGCATAGTCCCATGTGAGTTGTTTAGGGTGCTGTCCCAGTGTTAAGTCCTCCAAAATATACAATATACAATGTTAAGTAAAGGCAGTGGTGGCCCGGTGGTAGGGTGCTGGATTACTGATCCCAAGGTCATGGGTTCAAGCCTCACTGTCACTGCTGTCCCCCCAGTGCAGCTAACTGGGTTATCAAAGGCCGGCCATGTCTCTCACTGTCTATGGTGAGAGGCATGTAAGTCAAAAGTAGGCAGTATTGCCGTCAGCGTGTTTTCACTCTGCGATGATGTGCAGGGGCGGTGATCATCCAATTGCAGGTGTAAAGTGTCTTAAATGCTGAACTGAAATTGGTGAACAGCATTCTAGCATACTTGTCCCTAATGTCCAGGTGTGATAGAGCAGTGTGCAGGAGATGGCATTAGCAGTGGAGCGATTGAGACAATAGGTAGATTGCAGGGGATCAAGTGAGGATAGGAGAGATGAGTGGATGTCTTTCCTGATCAGAAACACTTCATCATGATGGGAGCCAGTGCCTCCAGGTGCCTCCATAGTCATTAAGACATGTCACTGTGGACTTCTTTGGCACAGGAGCCACAGCCTGCCTCAGAGAAGTGTTGAAGATGTCTGTGAGACAACTGCCAGCTGATCAGCAAAGTCTCTAAGCACTCTCCCTAGGATGTTGTCTGGGCCAGCAGCTTTCCATGGATTGATTCTGGAAAATGTCTTCCTCACATCAGCTGGGAGTCAGACAGGGCACCTTCTTCAGTGTGGGTGGGGATTTTAGTTGTTTTGTGCCATTTAGAGCTTCAAACCATGCATAGTCTTCATTCAGGATGTACGGAAGGTGAATGTTTCCGTGACAATTTCTGATGTGGTTTTATAGTCTGTCAGAGTCTGGATGCCCTACCACATAAGCTTGGTGTCATTAGTGTCACAGAAGTGGATGTTGGTCATCTGTGCAAATGCCTTTTGGCTTTTCTAATGGCCTTGGAAAGCTGAGCCCTGGCAGATCTGAGAGCTCCTCCATATCTGGACCAGAAGGCAGCATCTCTTTCTCTGAGATGGGCACAGACTTTAGCTGTGAACTATAATATATAAATTAAATATGACTGTATTCAGAGCTGATTTAAGCAAAAAAGAGTTGATACTGAAATTCTGCTCACCCAGCATCATAGACTTGGTTTAGATGGTATTTGCCAAGAACAATGGCATAACTTTTTATTGTGGAATGTCCCATGTAATAGGCAGACTACTTAGCATTGCTCCACTTGAGCCAGACTCTGTGTCCCTCTGTCTCCTTGTAACAATGTCAATGCAGTGTGTCTCATGACCTGACACATTGTAAAGATATAATAGACTTGTATACAAAAATCCACAAAAAAATTAACAAATTAATAAATTAATTGATTATTTAATTCATTAATTCCCATGCAAAAAAATTATGCCCTGCAATAGCCTGGCAAATTATCCAGAGTGTACTCTGCCCTCCCTCCAGCCTCCACGTGACATTAATTAGGATTAGCAGTTCAGAAAGTGAACAAGTAAAAATTTGTGGAAAATTATGAGATTAAGCTATAGTATGTTTCCACCTTGGAACATCCCTCTCACAGAGCTTTATGCACTACTTCTAAGTTTACTATTTACAAGTGCTTTTACTTTTTTTTTTTAAGATATTTCTCATGGCCATAAGCTGAAGGCTAATCTCAAGAGGCAATTACAATTACAGTTTTTTCATCACTGAGCATAGGGTTAGTTTATGGCAATCTCATCTCTTACTCATTTGCCAAACTGCATAATTCTATTAGGGTCGTGGGAAGGCTAAAGCCTATCTCAGCTAACACAGGGCAAAGGTGTTTTATACCCTGCAGAGCTTGCCAGTCTATTGCAGGGCCAACACACACAACTATTCACATCTAGGAGCAATTTGGAACAGCCAATTAGCCTAATGTGCATGTCTTTTACCTGGAAGAAACCCACCCAAACATGGGGAGAACATGCAAACGGGGAAACTTGCAAAAAATATTTTACCATAAAATTTGTGTTTTGGGCAGTGTTATGGGATGATATTTGACGGCAACAAATTGTTGATGAAAACATTCATGCCTTCTCCTGCAGGTCCTGTGTTTTACTCCCCACTAGGCCTACCAAACAGTCCTGCATTCTTACTGGAGATCTTGGTGGTAAACACTTCTGGTTCATCAGGCATTATTATATGAATGCTATTCAAAATGCTATTTTTCAATCTGAAAGCCAATTATTGTGGGTGGAATCCAGATGGCTAAATTAAGACAAATTTGCAGAAATGGCAAATTGACATGAAAATTTATTCAAGATGATCAATGTGTATACAATTCTCTCTACATATATTGGCACCTCTTGTAAAAAAAAAAATTATAAAAATAAATTTGAAAAAAATTGGGCAAAACATTTAAAAAGAGTTATGGGGAAAAATCCGAGGTTTGTTGAAGTAACTTCATCCCACATTAGAAAGATCTGCCCTAAATACCTCAAGGCTCTGAATGTTGTAGAACTGTTTTATTTGGCACGTCTCTGCAGCATCACATGGTGATCGGCGGCTATACATCTGGAATGGAGATTGAAGTAGTTGAGAGGTGCCAGTTGAGGTAGTTTGGGCATCTGATTAGAATGCTTCCCGGCTGGTCTGGGAATGCCTTGGCGTCCCCCCAGAAAAGCTGGAGGGAGAGGCTGGGGAGAGGGATGTCTGGACCTCACTGTTTAAGCTGCTGCCCGTGCGACCCAACCCCTGAATAATCATAGGAAGATGAAGATGAAATAAAAATCTAATCTTCAATTAATTATTCAATTAAGTAAATATATTCAGAGAAAAACAATTCCTCATTAAGGAAAAAATAATATTTTTTTCACCAAAAACAGGTATGCCATGATTATTGACACTCTTGGTGCCAGCTTTGGAGAATACAGAGAAGGCCAAGACTATTCCACTGTACACTGAGTCCCTCCAGATCATCCAGGGTCTTAGACACACTCTTTTACATTGGGAGACATTAACATAAAAAAATAAGTAAATTTACATAAAATTAATTAAATAATTAAAATGGAATTTTAATCATGCAATGACTATTAGACACACCATAGCCTCAAAAATAATAAAGCCTTAAGTTTCAACTATGTTGGTGTCATGGCCACATCAAACTCGTTCCCCAACTCCCACACTAACCGTTCCCAATCTTCGGAGTTCTGATGACATGCACCTGCACCTTGTTTCATATACAATCAGCACCTCTATATCAACCCCAGTCTAACTCCAGCCAGTATCAAGTCCCATGGTGTATCCACTTTCTGGTTCTGTTGTTTGGCTGTTTTGTTTATTTCGCCCCTTGAGGCAGGTTTCTTTCTTAGTTATCTTTTAGTTGTGTTTTGGTGGCTCACGGAGCCCGAGTTATTTTGTTGTTAAATAAATCATGTGGGTTGAATATCACTTCTGTGGTCTCATTGGGTCAATCATTACAGTTGGCACATAGACTACTCAAACAAAATGATATGATTTCACAAACTTTTTATCTTACAAATGAAAAAACTGCAGAAAAGTTACTTAAGATCTCCAGTTAGGTTATTTCTTTGTAATTTAAGTAAAATTGCAAACATTTTTGCATGATAAGCTTTTATTTACTTAGAATTTATTAGTAGTGAATGAAAGAAATGTGCTTAAGCTCTAATTTATTTTTGAAGTGTTAGACTGACTATTAATTGACAGCATATTGGACCATGAAAATGTATTCTGTTTCAACAGTTTGCATTACAACTAAAAAAGTAATGTTGAAAAAAATCTGAATACAAATGACAGCTTTGAAAAAAGATAACTAATGGATTATATGTTTTAAAAAGATAAATCTGTTACAGAATTGCACAATCACCTCTGTTTACCAGTGTTTAAATAGACTCATTGCTGTAATGTAAGTAAATCCATTACTGTGTGCAGTCAAAATCAGTGACATATCACTTTAACATTCAGGTACTTAAAGGTATGTAACAGTGTTTCCACTTTCAAATCACCTCTAAGTGCTGTTTAGATGACTGTGGCTTAGAGTAGACCATGCCATTGTGTACCATATAACAGTGACGCTGCTTTTAACTGTCTCGTTTCAGAATATCAGCCTCCCTTTGAAATGTTCTAATTGCTGAGCTGCATCTTTTGTCTAATTTGCCTGCATTTCACCAAGGAAACAGGTTTTCGTAGCACAGCAAGGATGCCTCATCTTTCATTAGCAAGCATTCTTGATTCTTTCACTTAACAGCTGTGAAACCAAGCTTGGTTACATCAGTCTGATCAGATCCATCTGTGTCTGTAAAGCATAAAATTATTATTACAGATAATTCCTTCTGATTTCATGCCTCACATCTGGGTCAGGATTAAACCAGGAGTCTCTCAGATGTGAACAAAGCAAGCCATCTTGCCTCTCTTAAGAATTTTTTTTTCTTGGCTTAAAGAGAATGGGAATGGAAGAGCAAGTGAGAGAGTATGTAGAAAACTGATAGGGAGAGGGAGTAAGAGGGAGGCAGAGGACAGAAGCATGCCTTTAGTCCTCATTGCCTGTTTTGGGCTCACAGGAGAGTAGGCGAGAGGAAATGATCTCCCTATTCAGCCATTTAATAAAATCTGATATTGAAGGTGAAGTATGGTGGCACTTGTCATCATGCAGGAAATTAGTAGTGCTGGAGGGCTATGTCGTTGGCACTCTTGAGTTAAAGCTCGCAGCTCATTGTAAGCATATCCATTTCACATGAACATAGCTGTGTTTTGATGCTAATTTTCAATGCAGTCAAACAGCAAAGCAGAAGTAGCCCTACCAGTGCAGTTTAAAGAACATGGCTGAAAAATGGCTGGCTAATGCGTCTCAGAGCTGGAGATATTGCCAGCTAAATACATATCTAAGCACACTATAACATCCAGCTGTACAATCACACACACACTCACACACACTAACGCCTGTGGCATTTATGCACTCATTTCATAAGCCAAAGTACTACAAATGAACAGAGGATTGACAGTTTAAGAATAGCCGATAATGTGATTTACATGAGAATATGTCTGGCAGTTAGGTGATAGTTTCAGACAAGCTTACACATACACACACTTAAAAACGAACACACAGTACATACACAATTCCAGCCTTTATACAAAATCCAGCAGGGTAATTAAACATTTATTTTTATTATAATTTGTTATTATTTCTAAGTTTTAAAATTAATACAGACTGTCAGTTTCTTTGTGATCACTGGGATATTCATACAGATATGCTTCATACACAAATTTTCTGTCTCCATCCTTCTTAGTCCCTGTCTTCCTGACCGTGCAGCACTCTAACCCTCAGGATGCAAGGTCTTTGTGCTTGTTTCTGGCTGACTGAGGATTTCAGTAATATGTCTGGTTTAAATCTAGTGTCTGAACCCCCAGGTGTTTTCTTTCATGGGTTGAACCCTTGTTCAGACAGGGAGAGAATAAAAGTAACCTGCACAGATATTATATGGTCTTTTCTGCATTATATTCTCTACGGCTGTGTCTCAGAAAGTGATAAGGCAAGCTACGCGGGGGGGGGTAGAAGAAAAAGAAGAAGTAGAAGAGGAGTAAAATATTATTGAGGGCCACTCCTGGCAGTGAAAAGTAATCATGAGAGAACCAGAGAGAGAGAAATTAGAAGTGAGAAAATGAAAATGTTTGGGAGCAAATACTACACTGGATTCTGATTCTGATTCTGAGAAGGAAAGCTGTGGAGGATAAGGGTGTTAGTTTATTTCACAAAAGTTGCGAGATTGTGAGATTAGGGAAATGGCAAAACATGTGAATGATGGTGTTGAAACAGCTGTTGTTTTACTGGACCTTGTCCCTCCCCTTTTCTTTTCTCCAAGGGTTCAGTCTGTTACTGATATTCTGAAATGTGATATCTAGTATTAGCAATCTATGTGTTTTTTTTTCTGCATAGACTCTATAGATCAGCCTAAGCATGCAGTCTACAAAATGTGCTGTAACATCTGAAACATGTTCTTGCCTTGGCATGGTGTCTTACATAGTCATACAGCACTGAATTTGTCAGACTTAACATGAGGGTCATGGACTAACATCTTAATGATTATGGTTTGAAACATGTCAAGTTCATGTTGGCCCCTTTTCTTAATATCCTTCTTGGATTTAATGTTCAAAAAAAAAAAATAATCAATTTGTGTACCGGGGCAATGGTGGCCTGGTGCTGGATTACTGATCCCAAAGTCGGGGGTTCAGCGGGATGTCACTGCTGTCCCCCCAGTGCAGCTAACTGGGTTATCAAATGCTGGCCATGTCTCTCTCACTGTCTATTGTGAGAGGCATGTGAAAGAACCATTGCTGATTTTCGTCAAGAGTAGGCTGCATAGCCGTCAGCGAGTTTCTGCCCTGCGATGGCCTGGCAACCTGTCCAGGGTGTACTCTGCCCTCGCCCATAGTTGGCTGAGATGGGCGCCAGCCTCCCAGTGACCCTAATTAGGAATAAGCGGTTCAGAAAATGAATGAATGAATGAACTTGTGTACCAATTTTGTTGTATTTTCTTTTAGAAATATGTTATACAGTAATTCTGCTCCAGAAAAGGAGTCATTCAAAATAAATTTGTCATGACATTTATGTATACATGGAAACTTCTGGCCCCCACTGTATATCTATGCAGGAATAATTATTTAATGTTTTATTTTTAGAAAACCAAAAGGTCATCTATTTGAGACAAGAAGCAACAAAAAAGTTAGATGAGTGCACTGAGAGCTCACTGCTTTTCTGCAGTGTGAAGCTCACTGAAGCTCTACATGAAACTCACTGGGCAAAAAGGATAATGTCATCATTAATCTAAAGGTGTAGCACTCCTTATTAAGTGCCTGCTCATTGTAAATTAAGCCATTTGTTTATATCTAAGCATAGCATACAAGATTTAGTTGCAGAAATGAGACTAGTGTAGGCTTAGTACCATGGCAAGTCACAGCTGTGCTGATATTGAGTACAACTTCACTCCCTCTCAACATTGCGACATTGCTTTAGGTAACAGTTCTATGAACAATAAATTAATATTAAGTAAGTGACATTTTGGACTCAATACTGACTGTTTGGACCCAAATGTTTTTGCTCTGCTACTGGATATGGATTCTGAAGAAGATGCAGTGTGCTCTGATTTTGTTGTTATCGGTATTATACGTTTTAAACTAATAAGTGGACCTTAACTTTCAGGACAAAGACAAGACAGTGAAATATTTAGCAGTTATTCCACATACTTGAACTCTTGGAATGCTGTTTGACAAGACAAATTAACTGACAGAAAGTGACTGTAAAAAAATATGTTTATATATTTATACTTCAGGAAAACAACTAAATTCCTTAGAAAATATTGTTGGCAGGTACAACCATGAATAATCACTGGTTAAAAAAAATACTTACAATTCTAGCTGAGACCAATTAATGTAGAAATGTCAGAGGCAGAATTCACACATCATGTTGCCAATGCTGCCATTTCTGCTTCTTAGAGATGTAACCCTACATACTGAATGCATTCAGACTGAATAGATAATGTGTTCTAAACAGATACAAACAGGCCTACTGTTTTGATTTAGAAGACTCGCACAAGCTGGAGCTTTTACTTTTATCTGATTCCGACTCGAGCCAAGTTCCTTAAAAACGATTCGAATGAGAAATGCGCTATTCTGTACAAAGTGATGCCAAATACACACAAAAAATAGGCTATTATTTATAGAACTTCTCCTATAGTCCACTCAGTTAATGTTATGCACACAGAGCCCCACACTCACACACACACACACACACACACACACACACACACACACACACACACACACACACACACACACACACA
>JAOUQZ010000033.1:3673100-3690825 GCA_028564935.1 Neosilurus hyrtlii | reverse complement strand
TTTTCTGTTTCTCTTGGTGGAGCGTTAATGATGGCGAGTCCGTCGTCCCGGTATAGTCCAACGTTAATTTCGAGGTGCTCTTGGGAGTGTAGGTCGGTGCTGGACGGTGACGGCGATCAGCCACAGTCTTCATGCACGTCTGACCCCTGGAGGAGCAGCCGCCTGGCCGATGCCCAAATCTTCTGGCATTGCCTTACCAAGGCATAGGTCAAGGGGGACTGTTACCTCCTTCTCGTTGGCTGGGAATAGAGGTGGTTGGTAACCGTGGGCGGCCTGGAAAGGGGAGAGCCCGGTGGCCGCAGTGGGGAGAGAGTTGTGGGCATACTCCACCCAGATGAGGTGCTCGCTCCACGTGGCTTGGTTCTGTGACACCAGGCATCTCAGACAGGTCTCCAGGTCCTGTTTGGCTGCTCCGTCTGGCTGTTGGACTCCAGGTGGTAGCCCGAGGACAGGCTGACGGTGGCCCCCAATCAATGGAAAAACTCCTTCCAGAACCCGGATATGAATTGAGGACCTCGGTCTGAGATGACATCCGTGGGGAGGATGTGTATCCGGAAAACCTGGGTGAT
Source organism: Neosilurus hyrtlii (assembly GCA_028564935.1). Classification (NCBI taxonomy): domain Eukaryota; kingdom Metazoa; phylum Chordata; class Actinopteri; order Siluriformes; family Plotosidae; genus Neosilurus; species Neosilurus hyrtlii. The sequence continues at coordinate 3,690,256 of JAOUQZ010000033.1, read as the reverse complement.
CAGAATACGGGTGGTCTCCTTGGCTGAGGGCAGCTTGGGCAGGGGGATGAAGTGAACCATCTTTGAAAATTGGTCTACGACCATAAGCACAACTGTATTACCCCTCGATGGAGGCAGGCCCGTGACGTCCAAAGAGATATGCGACCATGGTCGATGTGGCACCGGTGATGGCTGGAGGAGCCCCACTCGAGTCTGTCATGGCGTCTTGTTCCTGGCGCAGATCGGGCATGCCCCAACATATTCCGCCATGTCCTTGGCAAGGGACGGCCACCAAAACCGCTGCTTGATGACAAACATAGTGCGCCTCCCCCTGGGGTGACAGGAGAGCAGGGAAGTGTGTGCCCAATGTATCACCTGTGAGCACAGTCTCTCCGGTACAAACAAGCGATTGCGTGGGCACCCCTCAGAAGAGGGTCCCTCCTGCCCAGTCTGTTTTACCGCCTTCTCTATCTGCCAGGAAACCGCTCCCACCACCCGGTCAGAAGGTAGAATGGGTTCTGGTTCCTGGGCAGATGGTTCCGACTCCCACAACCGGGACAGCGCGTCTGGCTTGGTGTTTTGTGAGCCCGGCCGATAGGAGAGGGTAAACTGGAACTGGCTGAAGAAGAGGGCCCATCTGGCTTGATGTGAGTTCAGTCACTTGGCCGACCGGAGGTATTCTAGGTTCTTATGATCCGTCCAGACCAGGTCTGCCCCTTCCAGCCAGTGCCTCCATTCCTCCAAGGTGACCTTGATGGCCTTCAGCTCCCGATTTCCCACGTCGTAGTTGCTCTCCGCCGAGGACAACTTGCGGGACAGGAAGGCACAGGGGTGTATCCAGTTGTCTTTGGGGGAGCGCTGAGACAGGACCGCCCCCACCCCCATGTTGGAAGCATCTACCTCTACAATAAACTGCAGCTTGGGATTCGGAATCTTCAGTACCGGGGCAGTGGTAAACAGCTTCTCGAGTCTCTGGAAGGCTCCCTCCGCCTCTGGGCTCCACTAAAAAGAGACCTTGGGAGAAGTTAGTGCATGCAGAGGTGCTGCCACGGAACTGATATTCCGAATGAACCTCCGGTAAAAATTTGCAAAACCTAAGAACTGCTGTACCTTTTTTGCGTGACGTGAGAGGTGGCTAGTCTGATACGGGTTAACCTTCTCGGGGCGCTGGTGGGTAGCAACATCTGGAGAGAACACGAGTATATTATCAAGGTAGACAAAAACAAAGTCATTCAGGTACTCACGTAGCACCTCATAGATGAACCCCTGGAAGACGGCGGGGGCGTTGGCCAGCCCGAATGGCATGACTAAGTATTCGTAGTGGCCTGTAGGTGTGTTGAATCCGGTCTTTCTCTCGTCTCCCTCGCGTATCCTAACCAGGTGGTATGCGTTCCTCAGTTCCAACTTGATGAATACCCAGGCTTGTTGGAGCAACTCGAACGCGGAGGAAGTGAGGGGAAGCGGGTACCGGTTCTTTACCATAATGTTGTTCAGGGAATGGTAATCAATGCATGGCCAGAGTGAGCCATCCTTCTTTTCCACAAAGAAGAAGCCTGCTCCAGCCGGCGAAGAGGACGGGCGGATGATGCCAGCCAGCAAGTAGCTCTGGAGGTCTATAGCACAGTCCCATGGGCAATGAGGCGGGAGAGTCATTACATACGGGAGGACTTACTGAAAACCTTCTTGAGGTCGTGGTAGCATGAGGGAACCCTGGACAGGTTCCAGTAATCACTAGGGTCTGGTTCCCGCACCCGCCCCGTCTCCTCCTCCGGGGATTGAAGGGCCGAAGGGGGCGATGCCAGACAGGTGGAACCGCAGGTAGAACTCTTCCGGAACAGAAGGGAGCGCTGCCCACTCCTGGCGAAGAGGATGCCAGTAACCCACAAAGAAGCTCCTGGCGAGCAAGGGTCCCTCTGGCGGCACGGCCAATGATGGGGAACAGGTGGTGATGATCGGGGCAGAGCCGGTAATTACCACCCGGCCTAGAGGGAATCAGGTGACCTGAACAGAGAAAGAGCCAGAACAAAACATGAGACAGACATCAATCACCGCCCCTGGCGGGTTCTAACAGGTTTTCACTCAAAATCTCACGATACATGGCCCCATTCATTCTTTCCTTTACACGGATCAGTTGTCCTGGTCCCTTTGCAGAAAAACAGCCCCAAAGCATGATGTTTTCACCCCTATGCTTCACAGTAGGTATGGTGTTCTTTGGATGCAACTCAGCATTCTTTCTTCTCCAAACACAACAAGTTGAGTTTATACCAAAAAGTTCTACTTTGGTTTCATCTGACATTCTCCCAATCCTCTTCTGGATCATAAAAAAATGCTCTCTAGCAAACTTCAGACGGGCCTGGACATGTACTGGCTTAAACAGGGGAACACGTCTGGCACAGCAGGATTTGAGTCCCTGAAAGTGTAGTGTGCTACTAATGGTAGCCTTTTGGTCCCAGCTTTCTGCAGGTCATTTACTAGGTCCCCCCGTGTGGTTCTGAGATTTTTGCTCACCGTTCTCATGATCATTTTGACCCCACAGGGTGAGATCTTTGGTTTGGAGATTACCAGTGGTCTTGTATGTCTTCCATTTTTTAATAATTGCTCCCACAGTTGATTTCTTCACACCAAGCTGCTTACTATTGCGGATTCAGTCTTCCCAGCCTGGTGCAGGTCTACAATTTTGTTTCTGTTGTCTTTTGACAGCTCTTTGGTCTTGGCAATAGTGAAGTTTGGAGTCGGGCTGTTTGAGATTGTGGACAGGTGTCTTTTATATTGACAACGAGTTCAAACAGGTGCCATTAATACAGGTAATCAGTGGAGGACAGAGGAGCCTCTTAAGGAAGAAGTTACAGGTCTGTTAGAGCCAGAAATCTTGCTTGTCTGTAGGTGACCAAATACTTATTTTCCCAATTAATTCATTAAAAATTGCACAATGTGATTTCTTGGATTCTTTCCCCCATCCTGTCTCTCATAGTTAAAGAGTATCTTTAATGAACACTGGAGACCTCTCTCATCTTTTAAGTGGGAGAACTTGCACAATTGGTGGCTGACTAAATACTATATATATATATATATATATATATATATAGCAACAATGCTTTATGTAGATCAGTACCCAACTTGTGCCATTACATACAGTCTGTGTGTGTGTTTGTGTTTGTGTGTGTGTGTGTGTGTGTGTGTGTGTGTGTGTGTCAGGGAGATGCGGGAAAGAAGGTGCACTTGCAGTTTATAGTTTATTAGAAACAGAAAAAGACACTAAACTGTGACTGAAAATTGTAGTTAAAAATAGGCACAGGTTCAGGTTTGTAGACAAGTCTCAGATAGGTACATAGGTGACAGGAAGAGTTATAACCAGTTGAAATTTGACATGATAAGCTAAGATTTTCTCCGCTGTGACATCATGTAAGGAAGTCATCTTGCTTTTTCATGACAATGTTATATTCAACACTGCCTTATCCTTAAATTTTACATTTTAAAATTAAAATCCTTTGTTGTGTTGTGGGGGGGTTGTAGTAATGCAACAATTGATGGTGTGTCAATTCATTTATAGTCAAAATATCAGAATCAGAATACTTTATTGATGGACGTTGTGTGCACACTGTTGCTTCATTCCATTTATAGAATAAAGATAAAAACTAAACAAATATCTACATAAACAATACAGAATGAACACTGTCACTGAGTAATATGTACTGTATCATCAATATGATAAATATTAGAATGCAAGTATAATGCAAATGTATACAGTGGATATTGCTGCTATATGGAGGAGTTGTACAGTTTAATGGCTACAGGTAGGAATGATTTCCTGTGTCATTCAGTGGTACATTTAGGTGGTATCAGCCTCTAACTGAATGTGCTCCTGTGACTGATCAGCATGTTCTGAAGCAGGTGGGAGGAATTCTCTAGTATTGTCTTTATCTTGGACAACATTCGCCTCTCCAGCACTACCATCAGAGGGTTGAGCTCCATCCCCGCAATGTTACTGGCCTTGCGGATCAGCTTTTTAATTGTGTCGGTATCTGCAATCCTCAGCCTGCTGCCCCAGCATGCAACAGCATAGAGGATAGCGCTGGCCACAACAGACTCATAAAACATCCTGAGCGGTGTCTGGCAGATGTTGAATGACCTTAGCCGCCTCAAAAAATAGAGACGGCTCTGGTCCTTTTTGTATAATGAGGTAGTGTTCTTAACCCAGTCCAGTTTATTGTCAATATGAACTCAGAGGTATTTGTAATCTTCCACCATTTCCACATTGATATCCTGGATGGAAACAAGGGTCGCTGGTGCTTTGGATCTCCTAAAATCAGTTCCTTGGTCTTTGTCACATTAAGGTGCAGCTGATTCTGCTCACACCATGTGACGATGGAGTCCACAGCAGGTCTATATTCCGTCTCATCACCTCTACTGATACACCTGACTACAGCAGAGTCATCAGAAAACCTCTGAAAGTGGCAGATCTCTGTATTCTGAAGTTCACTGTGTAGAGGGTAAAGAGTAAAGGGGAGCAGATGCAAGAAGGTCCTTGGCTCAAGCCCTGGGCTAAGGTGTTTATGTGTGGAATTTGTATTTAATTTGTTCTTCCCGTGATTGTGTGGGTTCCTTCCAGGTTCTCTGGTTTCCTCCAATTGTCCAAAGATATGCACATTAGGCAAGTGGCTGCGCCAAATGGCCCCTAGGTGTGGATGTAAGTGTGAATGGCTGAGTGTGGTCTGACGAGCTGTTCAGGGTGTACCCCGCCTTCGCCCAGCGTGAGCTGAGATAGGCTCCAGCCTCCCCGGGGACCCTCGAAGGATTAAGCAGTTTGGCAGAATTAGTGCAATAAAATGCATTCAAATGGTGTAATAGGTTTCACAAAGGCGGTCTGAAAGGGAAGCAGATAACAGGCAAATTCGTTGACCTTAAATGGTAACTTTAAGGCATCTATGCTAAAAGTGTGCTTACAGGAATTGTAATAACCGTTGAAGATGATTGCATAAGTTTTTGTAATATTCTGTGTTATATTATGAAATTCCATTAAGTTACTGTGGAAAAGTTGAAGTGATGTTAAAGAGTCTTATCTTTTCTAAAATATCGCTGGGCGTCTCGGAAAGAAAAAGATGTAAGAAAAATCAAAACATCTCTCTGTAACTAATACAAGTCAAATAAGGGTTTTAATTCTACCAACAGAAACTTTCAAAATTTCACGTAAAAGTTTGTATTGTGCAAACGGCCTTGCTTTATAGTTGAGCGGTTATCTGTAAAAATACTATTTTAAGATTGTGGCCACATGCTATTTTGCCCCATTTAGTGAATCTTGGCAATAGAAACTGAGCAATCTTTTGACAGAGAACTAATCTACTGCATTGTCTCAAAAGAATTCTTTGTGACTGGAGAGGAGAAAGCGCACTGCCATCTCTGGGTTTGGGAGAGTGCAAGCAGATTAATTTTGACGTCTATTTCATCGTTATTGTTGTTTTTCCTCCAAAAAGTTCCCTTGAGCCAATAAGTTTCTGTGCCAGCCTGCAGCTTCAACTGCATCCATTAAGTTGGTGAAGCAATTTGTCCGGCAGATGCTGAAAGTGGATACAAATGCAGTTAAAGGGTTTATTAGACAGAGGGGAGACAGATTCAAAACAGGACTTAAAATTGTGGTCAAAACATGCACAGAGTCAGGAAATGAGCAAACACGATACCAAAGGCTAAAGACTGAATATGTGAAAGTTAATCAAAACAAAGTGTAACCAGAAATGCACATCAGAATCAAAGGCTTGGTAAAGTCAGCAAAACAACACAGAGTGTTTACTTTACAGTTTGTGAATAGAGAATCGAGTCCTTAAAATGTGACTATGTTTGTGTGTAATGTGGAACAGGTGAGTATGATCAAAAGTCCCATGACTGTAAATATGACAGTGATCATGGTGTATGGGTGTTGTGAGTCTGTGACAGTCATGTTTGTAGGCCATGATGCATTCTGAGAAGTCCAGAACAGACTGATGGCATAATGTGTGTTTTTTCTTTGACATCCGACATCAGACATTCAAGCATGGCAGTACTTGACATCTGAATGTGTACATTTAATAAACATAAGTACAAGACATCCGAAATGCTGCATATATACCTAAAAATATGTTTGCAGGTAATTGTGTATCTCATTGTATGGGTATAGGCAGCCAAGAAAAGACTTTCTGCTTTTTCTTCCCATGAACTGTATGCCATGAGCATTAGCTGGATAGTGGTCAGAACCAGACAGGCCTTCACGCTACCTGGCACAGTTATTAATTTAACCACGGCTTTTTTATTTTCCATTTAATCAGTGTTTCATTACCATATTCTGTATGGCTGTAATAGGTAGAAACATAACATACGCTGCCAGTCTTTGTGTGATTGAATTGGGTTTATGAATATGTGCAGTCTGTTTCATTAGCCCATAGTGCTAGGCTGCCCTGGTCCCATTAGCACAGCCTGTCATGCAATAATAGAGAAAATATTCCAACCATTAGCGTGCTCTTTTCTAACAGTGCACAAGAACTATTCAGGCAAGAAATATACAATGTTTGCTCACTGAAGCAATTGGTTTGTTCAAACAAACAAGCATCAATCCATACAGGGGAAAAGGCTTAATTCAGTACCATAAATTCAAACTAAAAGATTTGAACCAGTTAGAAACTGATTTTTCATTCTCAATAACAAATGATAAAATGCCTTTAAAGCATAAATCAGATCCAGTGTTGTGCAGAGTACTCTCTGTGTGCTGCATCACTCTACCACTGGAGCTGAATTTAAAATATGTTTTAAGATATGTTTTGTAATGATCATTTCTCATAAATATTTGTCTGTGCTTGTAAGTGGTCTTATGGAAAACTGATGTAAAAGAGGAAGACAACCTGGCGTCTGAGGCCTTTAGAGACACTGAGAATGTCAACGGAATTATGACCTTGTTATCCATCTCAGCCTTAACACAATCAGGTGAAGCACTGAGGCAAAACGGAGACAAAAGCTCATTAGGATACAAACAGAAGTATATGGCCACTCCTCTTTTTCATGTCTGAGGCCACTCAGTCTAAAGGATAAATGAGAGGCTGCAGAAGGATTGCTGCATCTGTCAGACATGACAAAAGTGCAGCTTGCCCTTGTCTGTAGTCAAAGAAAATCATTGCCTAACATTTTGCCATCTAACTTCTCTGTTTTTTTTAAAAAATCCATTAAACTTCTGAACACATGAAATGAATCTACAGGAACTGGTGGGTAATGCTTCTGTTTAATGGCACAAAATAGACAGAATCAAGATAAACATTTGGATGCACAAGTACTTATTCAGAATAAAAAGAACTGAGTTTGCATGTATGCACTGGAAATTCTGTCTTTGGTGAGATATAGCAGAGGTTTTCAGTTCTTAATGTTGTTTCAAGGAGAGATGGAAGTAGGGAAGGAGCTAGGGAGGGGGAGGACATGTGGAAGAGAGTAAATGAAAGTGAAAGAGAACAATTACAGTACTATATATCAGGTACTATATTTTTCATGTTCATTTTGCAACTCATTTGATGGATGTTTAGTTAGTGTTTTCAAGGAAATTGTTTTCAAGGAAAATACACCTTGAACAGCTTGCCAGACCAGTATTCTTAGATTTAGAGTAGAATGATATAGTCCATAATAAAAAGCTGAAAGTTGCTTCCCCATTTATTTACCACCAGTTGCCATTGATGTTTGTTAAATATACAACTGACTAGTTTGCCACAACTATCAGTCCAATTTATGTATTTGACTTCACACTATAACAAATTAAAGAAATGAACTTGAACGAATTGCAAAGGTCCAAATACACACACAATTCCCCAAGGGAAATCACAATTGAATCCCAAGGGATGGAGAGAATGAACTAACAATGAATGAAATAAAACCAAAATAAAATCAACACAAAATCAAAATGGTTTGTCACCTTATCATTAACAAACCAGAGCTAATGCTAAACAAATATAAAAATATTAACGAATGCTTTAACAGATGAATAACAAGCTGCGCGTGCACTCTCCGTATGATCCACAAATATCAGGTCAAAAATCAGGAAAAAATCAGGTCACGTTTGTACACAGGTATAAAACCTTCGCACACTGACTGTACAAATTATGTGGTGCTGATGATGCCCAAAAGGTTGGTTTGGAGCAGATGCCCCAGAAGAAGCAGCCATCCCTCAGGCAAACATGCAAGGCTCCATCTCCACCACCCACACCTTAAGAAGCCTCAGGATCCAGGTCTCCCAGTTACAACTTTTTACCAGCCTCCAACAGGAACATTTCTCAACTGCCTCCACATTCTCAACAGTATCAGCAGGGAAGCCCAAGAAGCCCACGGCCATGCAGAAAGAATTCAATCCCAGGAATATGGATGATGAGCAAGAAGTCTGCTTACAAATTAAGTCTCTTGTGGTGGACAAATGAGGCCATACCGGTAACTAGCGGCAATCTTCTTGCTATTTTGCTTGTCATATATTTAGGAGGAGTTTCTTTTCCCATTTTTCTTTTGCCTTATCAATTATCATATATGCTGCACCAGTGGAAATGCAGCAGGCCAAAGGGGTATGACAACTTCAGGTAAGTTTTTTATGAATTTTGGCTCATGTTCCTCTGCTTCATAGCTCATGTACCCTTGCTGTGTGCTGGCTTATCTAATAATAAGCAGGCATAAAAGAGTTCCTTGGTCCTATAACAACAATGTGTGTGTGAGTGTGTGTGTGTGTGTGTGTGAGAGAGAGAGAGAGAGAGAGAGAGAGAGAGAGAGAGAGAGAGAGAGAGCGATTGAGCGAGAGAGAGCATTTCTTCCCCTAGGGAGACAATCTCTCCCCTGGAAATGAAAAATACTCAAAATGTGCTTTATTGCCATCATCCCTGCTCCCCTCAGCACTTGAATCTAATGCATTTCCATTGAGCACAGCAATAATTTACCACATACACCCCCTCATAGCCTGTTTTGTGTTTATTTTTCTTTGGGAAGGGAAGTAAAATTATAGAAAAAAAAAAAAGATTCTTGGAAGAATCATTATAAAGAGTCTTAATCAGATTTCCCTTTTATCCACATTGGAGGACAGGCATATCAGTAACTTTTTCTTTCTTTTAACAGGTATTGTAGTGTTGATACATATGTTTGGCTTCTGCAGGCAAGTAAAAAAGTCTGAACACAGGAAATTTCATTGGTAGGAATATAATGTAATGCTATGTGTATGGATTGTCCATCGTCATTTGTGTCTTACTCCTAATAGAGTAGTGTGCTATCAGGTATCATCATCATGCAGAAAAAATGTATGCTGATGAATGTTTTTAAATGAAATAATGGAACTTTATGTAATGAAATACATGTTCAAGGATGACCCATTTGTTTAAATAAAAAACAAACAAAAAAAAAACTACACTCAGTGTTAGTGATTTATGCTTATATTTATAATAACTGACAAATCCAATGCAAACGCTGCCAGTCTGGCATGTGTAGTTGGTAGGCGTCCTGTGAAGCTAGCGTGTGGTTGAGTAGCTATTTCCCATGTGTGATATACACTAATAGCAGATATGAAAACTGCAGTCTCTGCAAACCAGTGGCACAGTTAAACATAAGCCCTAAAACTCACTGAAGCAAACTGCCACCAAATAAGAGATATTGACCAGTTGAGCGCTGTGGGATGGGGTGCAGTGTAGAACTCAGACAAACTGTATGAGGGAGAAATATTGAGTTTGTTTCCCCAGATTACCTGTCAGGTTAGTCTGCGGCATTTCTTTTCTCCGCTCTGTGGCATTACATTATGTTCCTACCGAGCAGCCATCAAGTGCTTGACAACCCAATCTCTCCCAAAAGAAAACAAACAATAAAAACCCCTAAGGAAAAATGCTTTTTAGAGACCCCATTCAAAGAGAGCAGTGAACTAAACAACATGACTAAAGTCCTTTACCTGGACTTGGGACCCACCATTTGATTTGTCTTTATGGAACTCATTCTTTGTTTTCATACTCACTTTCCTCCCTTTTTTCTTTTCAACCCACTCTTGTAAAAGGTAAAAAGGTCAGTAGGTTGGAAAAAGGGCACTTCTTGTTGTAAATTTTCTATAAACATTTCACAGCACAGAGATGGCCTGGCAAGCTGTTTAGGGTGTACCCTGCCTTTGCCCGGAGTCAGCTGAGATGGGCATCAGCATTCCCATGAGCCCAATAATGGATAAAGCAGTTTAGAAAATGACAAGACATGATGTTCCGGAAAAACTCTGGGTGCACACCCTTTAGGTTTAGTGACATCCAGGAATTGATGCAACCCTTTTAACTCCAAGTAGTCACATGAAGTAAAGGCTTAAAGGGGCCCATTCACTTTACCAGGCATAATATGTAAATAAACATAAAATACAATGGTATCTATTGGAAACAAAATGGAATCAGACACAATGTCTTTCTGAAACAATTTGCTTACTCTTGTTCATGAGTGTCAGTGACCCCTGCTTTAGGTTCAAAGATATTAGTAAACTTTCCATCTTTTTTGTTTCTATGAAATTGTGTACCTTCTTCAGTTTTAAAAATCTGTTTCACTGCCAAGTTAGCGTACATGCAAAATATCATCCCTCTTGTTTGTTATTATGACTATAAACAAACAAACAAAAAACCCCACAAAAATGTAAAAAAAATTAATTTAATAAGAGGTACAAAGCCCATGAGCTGGGGTGGATTCACCGAGGCGCCACTGATGTATGCTATTAACTAAATGTTTCGGGTAACACCACTTCAAAAAAAACATCAAAACTATAAAGAATGCAAAAATTATTTGAGGAAACCTTTTTGTTTCAAAACTCAAAAAAAAAATTCAGGTTGTTGTGTGTTAGTTAACCAGCTAGCACACATCATTTTGCAACATTATTGTAACTTAGTATAAATGTCATAATTTGGTTAGTTGCATCCAACATTATCTGAACATTGTTACCATGTTAAACCATAATGTTTACTGAGAACATGTACATGACTTTTATGCACAACACTGTTGATGTCAAGATATGACACATATTCAGAACCGTCCAGCATGGGAAAAGGACTGTGCACATCCATCATGTGGGTATTGCAAAGGATACCACATTACACATGCACACAGTCCTTGCAAATTACTCACTTTCTCTCTCTCTCTTACTCATTTGCCAAGATGCTTAATCCTTCTTGGGTCACAGGAAGACTGTAGCCTATATCAGTCAATACTGGCATTTCCAGACCATTGCAAGGCCAACACCCACACAAGCATTCACACTCACACACTCACATCCAAACGTGGCAGAAATTGGCCCACCCCGTTAGCCTAGCATGAATGTCTTTGGACTGTGTGAGAATACCCACAGGAAATCTATGCAAGCACATGGAGAACATGAAAACTCCATAGAGAAGCAACCCAAGCCAGGGACTTGAACCCATGACCTTCTTGCTGTGAGGTGGACGTGCTAACCACTACACCACCATACCAACCCTTGCAAATTAATGTAACTGTAACATTTTCTGACAATGTTTTTGAGCCATTTATCGAAAATGTTATTTAGGATAAATGTTTTTAGGAGTATACAAAAAATGTTATCATAACTTTTATGCAATTTTGTAACAATGTTGTTAAAACATAAATTGTTAGCTGGGTACCTGTTGTACATTTTTTCCTAAGACTAGTGCTTATTGTCCCTCCAGTGTGAACTCTAGATTTTCAATAAAATCTCTTTAAACAAAATTTCACTCTGGCTTTGGCCACCTATGTGTTTGATTTTCCTGCTTTGTTTTCCCAATCTAAACTCAGGTTCGCTTAGCTCGGAAGGCATGTCAAGTATCTAAGAAATATGAACTCAGGTAGTTAATCCATAACAAGAAAAGGATGTGCAATGGAAGCAGCTCTATTCATCATTTCAGTAAGACTTAATAAAAAATGCCAGGCTTATACTACACACAAAAGCTCAGCCTTCACACTTATGGGCCTAGCACACTCACACTGACTTGGGGAAATAAAGGAATGGTGTCCTTCAGAGACCAATAGGCAAAGAGGATAGTAAGAGTCAACCATTGATACTCAAATACACACACTATGATCAGAGATAAGCATACAATTCAAGACCTTCAAAAACTGAGAACAACTGAAGCTACATAACTCTCATGGTACATTGGTGAACTACTTGCATCTGACATGCCAAATAAATTTTATAGAAGCATTAGTACTGTGTAAACTGGATTTGCTTGCATGACCCCATGCATCCATCTATTTCTATACCAAATACGTGTAAGGGACAGCCCAAACCACAGTCGAGAGAACAGGTTGCAAGTCTACCATAGGTCCTGCATGACAGAATATTTTCATTTTGGATATTATAAATTTCCTCTTAGACTCTGATTGCATGTTTCTCAATGTCGTGCTTCTACTTGCAAAGGGGTTAACAATACAAGATTGATTACAAAGAATACCAAACATCCTTGAAAATATCAGAGCCTCTGCTATTTTTTACACGGTGAGAAAATTGTCACTGGTCCATTCAGAATGCAAACAGTTTCCAAAAGCCCATGCAGCAAATAATCACAGGAGCCCAAAATTAGTCAGTGAGTGGGAAAAAAGGGCCAATATCATGTGCACGACACCCTAAAAAATGATCTTGAATTACAGACCTTTCAGAACGATTCATCAGGTACATTTTGTTAGCCTGTTATACTAGATGTAGAGATATGAACCGTATGTGACGGATGTCAGCAAGAATTGGTTTTAAATCTAGGGGCAGATTATACTTCTTTTGGGCAGAATACATTCTAACATTGTTAAAGATACAATATCTAGGCTGTGCTCAGTATTACCTCTTCCACAAAACCAATATTGTCTTCAGAGTTGTAAATATATACAGATCTATACATAAATTCTAATTCTGTAAAAATGGGAAGCTTTAGGAGAACATTCTGAATCAGAACCATGTTCTTAGCCATATGAAACTACATATGTACATAGACAACTAAAGGGGCTCCATATATATATATAAATTGTTATTTTTGTGTCTGTGTCTGATTTTATTGGGGGAGTTTGGAGCTTGTGGAGCTTGATGGGGAAGAGAAAAGACAAAACATGGCAATGACCACAAAAAAGCCAGAGTAATAATGTGGAATAAAGGAAGGCAAAGCTGACCAGGTCTGGTACAATAATTATCTGGAATTCAGTTCATGTCAGTGTCTGAAGCCAATAAAAGCAGGAGCCATCTTGAGAAATCTCCCAGAATCTCCTACATCTGGTTCTTGCACTGTTAACGGTTGCTATGGTAACTCTTTCTATCAACAATGTGGAGTGTCCCAGTAGTTTAAGAGGTCACAATAAGAAGACGAAAGAAAAAAAAATCCAGAGAAAGGGAAAGAATTTCGTTTTGCCGTTTCCGCTACCACTTGCATTTACAAAACAGTACACCAGTCAAAAATGTGACCATTTCCTACGGCATTAAATACAACCTTTATAGAAGGTTTTTTCTCTCTCTCTCTCTCTCTCTCTCTCTCTCTCTCTCATCTAGAGAGAGAGAAAGAGAGAGAGAGAGAGAGAGAGAGAGAGAGAGAGAACTTTTTTCATTAGGGACCTGATGAAGTGCTCCTTTACTTATTGCTAGAGTTTAAAACTAATTTTGTTTTAGATGTTTATTTTGTGCCTTCCTCCTTATTGGCTCAGTAAAAAACCTGGACTTGAATCCAGCTCAAACTCCAAGTCTCGTGAGCCCATTTTGCCTACAAAGGTGGCCACCCCGGACTACAAAATCCAAGCTCACTTTCCTAATTACTAATCTCCCAGCAACAGCTAATCACTCCCCAGCATATATAAGGATTTTCATTATGCACACACTCTGCAAAGCAAGTCAGGTGTATTGGTCTGTATTTCTCCAGTCTTAGCACTGTGTTTGTGTATTCTGATTTTTAATGTTGCCTGTTTATCTGATTCCCATGTTTGCCTCTGCTTGGCCTAATTTGTTTGCTGTTTGCCTAAAATACTTCATGCTTCTTTGGCTGCTGTTTGGAAATTTGTCCAATATTTCATAAAGCTTTTAAACTGCACATGCATCTTTGTGTGCATTTCGCTGCTCACGACTATTTTCAACCATTACCTCTCCACGCCAAAATGAAACATTTTTATATGTCAATAAAGATTGTAACTTATTTAATAGAACACTTTTCTGAAACCCAACATAATTCTGGCTGTCAGGAATTACCTACAAAAGTCGAAACAAGCATGACCATCAGAGAAGGGCAACAAAGTGTTCAAAATGCTGGAAGAAAAAACAGCCAATTTTCTCCTAAAACTGCGTAAAATGTTCCAATGACTGCCAAATGTTAAAGACAAAAGTCTGTCATGTTATATATTGCTTTTGTTTAGATTTATGTTTACTTACTGTTCATCTACAGTGGCTTGCAGAAGTATTCAAACCACTTGAAGTTTTCAACATTTTGTCAAGTCCCAATAAATTATATACTTACTCATTTGCTGAACCATTTAATCCCACTAGGGTTGCATGGAGGTTGCATCTCCTCTGACAATGGGTGAATGTGGGGTACACCCTAAACACCTCACCAGACTACTGCAGGGCCAACACACACACGCAATCATTCCCACCTCACACCTAGGGGCAATTTGAAACAGTCAATTAGCCTAATGTGCATGTTTTTGGATTGTGGGAGGAAACCTGCAACGAGAGTATTCGGAGAAAACTCATGCAAACACAGTGAAACATGCAAACTTCACACAGAAACACCCAAGGCTGGAACTTGAACCCATCAACTTCTTACTGTGCCACCGAAATATATATTTATATGCATTATATTGCCAAAAATATTCACTCTTCCATACAAATAATTTAATTCAGGTGTTCCAATCACTTCCATTCAAGCACCTAGGCATGCAGACTGCTTCTAAAAACATTTGTGAAAGAATGGGTCAATCTCAGGAGCTCAGTGAATTCCAGTGTGGTACCATGATAGGATGCCACCTGTGCAACAAGTCCAGTTGAGAAATTTCCTCGTTTCTAAATATTCCACAGTCAACTCTCGGTGATATTATAACAAAGTGGAAGTGATTGGGAACGACAGCAACTCAGCCACAAAGTGGTAGTTCACGTAAAATGACACAGTGGGGTCAGTGGATGCTTAGGCACACAGTGCGCAGACGTCGGCAACTTTCAGTAGAGTCAATTGCTACAGACCTCCAAACTTGATGTGGCCTTCAGATTAGTTCAAGAACAGTGTGTAGAATATGGGGCGGCAAATGTAAAAATTAGACAGAAAAGGTTTAGCTCACACATTTTAAATATTTAGCTCACTTTTTCATATTTAAGATGGAATTAGATCGAAAACAATATCTTACATGCAACTGTTAAGAAAATGTTTGCATGTCCAACCTAAATGTTAACTATTAAATCTAAATGTTAAATATAAATTTAAATATTATATCTAAATCTAAATGTTAAATCTAAATGTTAAATATAAGTCTAAATGCTAAATGTAAATCTAAATGTTAAATCTAAATTAACAACAGTATGGCTAGTGTTTCAGACATGCACCCACCTCCCTCCCCTCCTGCTGTCTTTAATGTGTTTTAGCCAGTATCACTCTCTCAACTCTCTGAAGCTGTCCAGAAGCTGAGACCCACCAACTGTCCTCTTGACATTGTTCCATCCGGGGTGCTTAAACAGGTTTTTGACACAGTAGGGCCATGTCTCCTCTCATTTTTTTAGGCCACTAATCTAAAAACCAAATCTTGACCCATCAGTTCTCTCAAATTTTAGACCAGTGTCCCATCTGCCTTTTCTCTCTAAAGTTCTGGTTTCTGGAGGGCCACAGCACCAACTCTGCTCTACTAAAAGTGCAGAATGACATTCTGCTGTCCTTGTACGCTGTAATAAACCTGCGCTGCTAGTAATGCTGCACCTTACTGCAGTATTTGACACAGTGATTCATTCCATCCTCCTGACCCGCCTGGCCCAGCAGGTGGGCCTCCCGGGACCCATGCTGCAGTGGTTCAGATCATATTTAACAGATAGTACTTTCTCCGTAATGATCAATGATCCCTCCTCCTCTCCAGCTCCACTGTCCTTTGGTGTGCCACAGGGTTCCATTCTGGGCCCTGTTCTATTTTCCTTGCGCATGCTGCCCTTCTGTGATTTCCTGTCATAATGTCTTATTTCATCTGTATGCAGATGATCTACAAATCTAGCTGGTGGTTGCTTAGAACTACCCAGACACACAGTCCAAACATGTCTGAATGACATTAAACAGTGGCTGTCACAAAACTTCCTCTGTCTGAACGAGTCAAAGACTGAATTCATCCTCTTTGGTGCCTCCATCTCAGCAAATGCAGGTTCAGATCTCACACCTCTGACTACCCACCTCAACTATGCAGTCAGGAATGTTGGAGTGACTTTGGACAGTAATTTGAAACTCAGTAAACAAATAGACTCTGTGGTCGGGGCAAGTTTCTTTCAGGTTCATCTGTTTTCCAAAGTCAAACCATTACTCCGCCGTAATTACCTTAAAAAAACAATCTACACCTTTAACAGGTCATGTTTGGAACAACTACAACTTGTGCAGAATGAAGCTGCTCGGCACCTCACCAATACCCGTAAACATGACCATATCACTCCTGTCCTGTGCTCTTTACACTGGCTCCTGGTTCAGTTCAAAATCCTATTGTTTGTTTTTTGTTTCATCCACGGCCTTGTACCTCCTTATCTATGTGACATGCTGACCCCTCACCAGCCCAGCAGAGCCCTGCACTCCTTTGAACAACACCTGCTGGTGGTCCCACAGTCCAGGCACAAACAGTGGGGTGATCATACCTTTGCAGTGGAGGGGTCGAAACTCTGGAACTCTTTGCCCCTGTTCAAGGTCAGGCTGAAGACCTATTTATTCAGATCAGCCTTTGACACTTGAGAGTCGTGTCACTTATGAAATTAAATAATATGTATAATTTATAAGTGTACTATATTTTTATTCTTGTTTTTATTGTTGTCCAACACTTTGATCAACTGTAATTATTGTAAAGTGCTTTATAAATAAAATTTAATTGAAAAATGTAAAATCTAAAAGTAAATCTAAATCTAAATGTAAATGTAGAATGTGCATGTTAAATTTAAGTGTTATATATATATATATATATATATATATATATATATATATATATATATATATATATATATATATATATAT
>JAOUQZ010000033.1:3624724-3656620 GCA_028564935.1 Neosilurus hyrtlii | reverse complement strand
GATTTATTCCCTTCACCGCACCCTGTCGTTGTCTGTCCTGCTTTTGGGTCTATCGAGTAAGAGTACCAGGCCTAACAGGCTGCAGGTTTGGACAAACCAGATTGGAGTTTGCAGTGATCCATGGTACCTTCCCATGAATCTATCTTGATCTGAGCCGTTGTCCCACTGGAAGAAAAGCAGCCCCATAGTATAGTAGTGCCACCACCATGCTTTGCTGTGGGTATTGTGTTCTTTGTGTGACTTGTTTTTGCACCAAATATAACACCTACAATTTTGCCAAGTTTGACACTTAGTATGCCAGAATATAGGTTTGACTTATTTTTTTAAATGGGGTTTGCGTCAAAACACAGTAGCCCATAGCCCACACATATGCAGAGAGATTGTTGTTAAATGCAGAGTGGCAAGTATTTGCCAGATATTTCTGAAGCTTCTTCAAATCTCGTGTTTTTTTTCTTCTTCAATTCTGTTTCTGTAAATCTCGTGATAAGTTTTTTCTTATTCCCTATGTTGCCTTATGAACAGTGCATTGCCTGTTTTCTTTTATTTGTTAATATTTTCACCAAATTCAGAAAACTAAATGAAAACCATCCCCCAATATTGTCCTCGGGATTGTACTGTAGAGCTGTTAAGAATCTAATTTTCAAGCAAGGTTTCATTTCCTCTTTTGCTCTGTGTTACTCCTCCTATACACAGATATAACCCGACCATCCTTGATTCTTGATTCAGGCATCCAACCTGCAGCCAACATCCTATCACACGAATGGAACACCTCAAAATTAAAAAGCTACAGTAGCAGGTACGAACAGGGTATTATACAAGCAAGGATGAAGGTGTTGTCACAGTACATCTATATCTCATTTTGCTGAAATGCTTAATCTGACTAAGGTCATGGGGAAGCTGGTACCTGTCTCACCCTGGACGAAGGTGGGGTACACCCTGAACAACTTACCAGACTATCACAGGGCAAAAAATACAACCATTCACACTCACACCTAGGGTCAATTAGGAACAGCCACTTAGTCTAATGTGTATGTCTTTGGACTATGGAAAAAACCTGAGTCCCTGGAAGGAGCCCATGCGCACACAGAAAAGCCCGAGCCTGGGAATCAAACCAAGGACCTTCTTGCTAACCACTCTGCCACCCTGACCATACCATTATAAGACAAAATCATCATGGGTTTATATTAAGAGTTTTTACTGTTTAAGCAGATACTATCAACAATCATTTTTAACTCTCATTGAATTTTATTCAGGCGGCTCGGTGGCATAGTGGTTAACACGTCCGCCTCACAGCAAGAAGGTCCTGGGTTTGATTCCCAGCTCGGGCGTTTCTGTGTGGAGTTTGCATGTTCTCCCTGTGCTTGCGTGGGCTTCCTCCCACAGTCCAAAAACATGTACAGTAGGCTAATTGGCTGTTTCAAATCACCCCTAGGTGTGAGTGTGTGTGCGAATGGTTGTGTGACTGTTGGCCCTGCGATGGCCTGCCGAGCTGTCCAGGGTGTACCCCACCCTCGCTCAAAGTCGGCTGAGATGGGCACCAGCCTCCCCGCGACCCTAATTAGGATTAAGCGGTTCAGAAAATGAATGAATGAATGAATGAATGAATTTTATTCATAATCAGACTTCTAGAATACTCACGCATGCAGGCCAGAGGGAGAATGAGTGAGGGAGAGAATTATTCAACCAGCAATGTTTCAGCCTTATATAGACACATTAGTTGGAAATGGGTGAGTTCACCACAGAAATGTGAAATTTGGAGTGAGTTAATTAAAAAGTCAGGCGTTAATCTTAATTTATGAGCTATCTAAAGATGGAGGGAGTGCATGAGAAACGATGAGCAGGCGTTTGATCTCCCTATTAGAAGTTAAAAGTGAGCCCTGTCAGGCAATTTCACATGAATTCATTTGCACTGGTGCCTGATCCTTTGCTTCTGGGGGTTATCATTGAGGATATGATAACCCCTTTCTCTCTCATAGACTCCTTACAAACACACACACACACACACACACACACACACACACACACACACACACACACACACACACATTTCTGACTGCCAGAAAGCTGCTCTCATGATAAAAGTACAGCAGTGTTTGGGGAGGTGGCAGAGGGAGAGAGGGGAGTGCTGGGAGCTTTGATCAGCACAAAGAGAGAGTGACAGTCACTCGCAGGCAGCACTGTGGGGAAAAAAAAGCCAGCAGCATGCATGTTAACGCTGACACCACAGTGATCTACTGAGCACAGTCTGACTCCTTAACCCTACTAAAAACTCTTGCCAAGCATGCCAAGCTGCAAACTACACATACATGCAAGACAGGGCAGTATCTACCCTACTCTGCTGCACCCTTTCCTACCCGTCTCTTCAACTAGAGCTCTCGTTTTCAACAAACTCCACAATTTAATTATTTGGCTCCTTCATCACTTAACATTCACAGAAGAGCTTCTACTGAACTATGAAGTCCACAGTTCTGGAGACAGATTATTGATAGTTTAACTTAATAGCAAAACAGATACTCACTTCACTTCAGTGCTCCGTCAGCTTTGGCTCACAAATTCATTGAGGTGCATTGCCAAGACAATAACACTAAAAAGTGGGTTAGATAAGATACAGAGACATATGATGCAATCTATTATCATCCTTAAATTGGAATAATTGTTTTAAACTTTAGGACAAATACTAAGAGCCAACACTTGATGTGACATTGTTTCGATTTTTCAGTGTTAAATGGCATGGAAATAGATGTCTCTTTCACAAAGCTGAAGCAAAACACGCATTATATTATAAAACATTCAAGCATACAAAGTACAAGAGGGTAAAAACTAGCAAGAGTTAAGGCCATTACACCCTGGAGATTACACAAAATTGTGAAGCAAAAATGTGTTGAATTTGAGTACAAAATGTTCGCACACCGAGCGCATGCTATGTTTGATGCCTTTTTTCTTTTTCTTTTTTTTTACCACTTTCTGCTCATTTTGCACTGTGACTGTCTGTGATGCTAGAGTCAGTAATGATGAAGGCAATGTTGACATGATCAACACTTGTGATTTATACTGTTGTTGTAACACTAACGGCAGCAGCAAGAGTTTCAAGAGTTGAAGCAGAGAGTCATGCTGCATGAGCAACAGAAGAGAAAGCAAAATTCAAATCAACCACTTTAGGAATTTACTCCTCTCTAAGCAGAAATGGAGCTTTGTTAATGAGAACATGAATGAGGATTACGACTGGTATGTTCATATAGCGCATACTTACTTTTCATCATACAGGAAACATTAGCCCAATGTAATCCAATCTTAACACTATCCTGACCCTTTATACAACTGTGTCATTTATATTAATTACAAGCCCCATAAAACTTGGGATGTATTTCAAAATGCAGTTTTTAACTTGTGTGTAACACATGTACCTTTATTTATCTGAGAAAAGTACAAAGAATTACAATTTTTACATAATAGTATTTTATTTAAATATAATTACAGTACGTAGAATTTCAAGTTAGCAAGAATTTGATGCCAACTGCACACTCAATAAAAACTGGCACAGAGACATATTTATTATTATGTTACATGACCTTTACTTTTAAATACATGTTTTAAAAATTGTCATGGAACTAAGGATAGTAATTGTTTCAGTTATCTTTGCATGATACAAGACTTCATCTGCTTAACAATTTGTGGCCACTATGGTCTGAGTCTTCACTTCATGATGCACTATACATTTCCAGTAGAGGACAGATCTGGATTGGCAGCAGGCCAGTTAAGCACACACTCTGTGGTTAGGAAGCCACACTGTTGCAGCTCGTACAGAATGAGGTTTGGTATTATCCTGCGGAAATAAGCATGGACTTCCCGGGAAGGATAGTTGAACGTTGTCCTTCTAAAATCCAAGTATGCACCTCTGCATCAATTGTACTTTCATGCACATGCAACTCGTGCATGCCATGGGCACTGGTGCAGATGATGACTTTTGCAGCTTTAATTTAGTCCATCTGAGATCAGCTCATGTCCAGAGAACTTTTTGCATAAACTTGATGTATGGCTTCTTCCTCACATATGCATCCTGGATGGAGTGGCAGGCTGTGGAGTTTTCTGAACTACCCCGACTATATTTGTCACAGTAGCATGACAATCTACTCCGTCTCTGGCAATGCTGCCTGAGGGTTCGAATGTAACATACATTCAACACTGGTTTGTCAATTTTTATGCACTGAGCCCTTTATGTACTGTAAAGTGTCCAAATTTCCTGAATCTGGACACTTTGCAGTACATAAAGGACTCAGTGCATAAAGATTGTTTGCAAAATGTCACTGCATTTCTGAAGTGTCAAATTATTTTCGTGAATCAAGAGATATGAACATCTAAGAAGATTGCTGAAATTATTAAAATGATCATAAATCCTGGATGCGGCAGACCTGTCACTTCACACAAGAAATGTGATCGGACAAACATGAAAAATTGACTGACATGTACATGCTTAATGAAGTTGCATCTTAAAAAATAAAAATTAAAAATGGACTGTGGAAACCCTAACAAAGTCTAATAGTGACAGTGAGAGCATTTCCATACACTCAGAATGCGAAGAGAATTGACAGGATTGGGCCACTGTACAAGCATAGTGGCCACTGTACAAGCCTCTCGAGGCAGTATTATGATCAGTGGTTGCTTCAGTTGGTTATGTTGAGGCTCAGCAAAATGTGGCATTAAAATGAAGTTAGATGAAGACTTGAATGTACTGAATGACAAATAGTCTAATCCCAAAAGAGTGGTTAACAGAGCATGAGGATTAATTTTCACACATGAATTTGCTCCAGAGTGTCCTGACCTTAAATACTGTGAAAGTGTTTGAGATGGAAAAGACTTTGACTCTCCCATCCTCAACACAAGATTGATGGGGAAAAAAATAAAACAACTCTTCACTAAAATATAGTTGTGACTTTGCCTGAGTTTGTCAAACAAAGGCACAGCAAATATTTTCATGAAAGACAACATTGTTAAGTTGCTAACTATTTAGCATAAATGAGCTCCATGAGACAAGCATACTACTTTTTGTTTTCAAGAATAAGACCCTTTTTCTCACCAAACACAACTTGATCTGTTTTCTGCGGGACAAGGGACATAGACATAAAATAGATATGCTATAGACATTCAGTCTATAGACTGCTCTGCCATGTCCAAAGCACTGTGGCTCTGAGCTGTAAACTTAATTTTCTTAATATTTATTAATTGTAGTTCTTTATCTCTATGCTTATGACAGCATAAATATTGGGAAAACAAAATATTATTTTCATTTATAAAAATATATTATAGGGAAATAGCCTATCTGAATACAGAAGAGTCATCAGAAAACTTCTGAAGATGGCAGGTCTCTGTGCAGTAGCTGAAGTTTGTTGTGTAGAGGGTGAACAGGAAAGCGGAGAAGACAGTCCCTTGTGGCACTGAGGTGTTGCTGACCACTGTGTCCAACACGTCATTCTGCAAGCGCACGTACTGTGGTCTTCCAGTCAGGTAGTCCACAATCCAGGACACAAGAGAAGCATCCACCTGCATCACTGTCAATTTCTCACCCAGTAGGAAAAGTAAAAAAAAAACATGACTCTCACAGTGCTCGATGGCTGGTCCAGGTGTAGACATGGTTAAGCAGGTAGATGATGGTGTCCTTGACTCCAAGACGGGGCTGGTAAGCGAACTGAATGGGGGTCTAGTTGTGGTATAACAATGGTTGGATTTGATCCAGTCTCTAGAGGGTCTTCATATCATGTGAAGTCAGTGCCACAGGTCTGTAATCCTGGGGGCCACTGGGACTTGGTGTCTTTGGTACAGAAACAAGGCATGGCATCTTTCACAGTACTGGGCTCACCACATCCAGTCCTGCTGCCTTGCCTGAGTGGAGTCTTTTCATGTGTCTCTGAACCTGGTAATAGGTGAAGTTGACAGGTGGGGAGGGGTGTCATATCTATCACAGAAGGCAGAGGTGCATTAAGGAGAGGATGGGAGAAAGAGTGATGTGGCATGGGGGTTTCAGGCTTGTTCCTAACAAGTGAGAAGGGGGCTGAACAGTATTGAATCGGTTAAAAAACAAATTCAGCTCGTTGGCCCTGTCATCACTGCCCTCAGCTCCATGTTGTTCTGCTTGGACCGGATGCTCCAGTTACCTCCCACAGTTTAAAAACATGCACATCTGGCTATACTCAATTGCCCGAAGGTGTGAATGGGAGTGTGAACAGAGTTGCCTCTGTGTTAGCCCTAGGATAGTCTGGAGATTTGTTCAGTGTGTACCCTACCTCTTGCCTGAAGTCAGCTTAGATTGGCTCCAGCTCCTACTGTGATCTTGATCGATAAGTCGTATAGTTATTGGATGGCTGGGGGAACTGTCTGTGCATTGATGGGGAAAATGATGATCTATACACTAAAGTGAGTGAAAATTTACTTGCTACATCCTGCAGAAGCAACTGTCACTATCAGCAAAATGAACTGGATCCATGGCATTGAAAGCAGTAAAAGGAAAGTTGTCTTCATTTCTATGTTTTTAGTAGCAGGTCCACTTAATAATTCATGCTTAGGGTTTAGCTTGAATAATACCTTTAGGTTAAGAGAAGCTATCTATACCATAGGCCTTATGGGAATGAAAGTGATGTCTTAAATAAAGGGGGTTGAAAGGGGGGCGAATGCGTTCTTCTCTTTGATGGAAGAGAAGTGTCAGAGATTTAGGCCATTTTAAGCACCTACAAAGTGCAATATGCCTTTGAGGTCAAAAGGCATCAGAAGAGTCTCACTTCAATCCACACAATACATAAATAAGTGAAATGGCAGACCAGTAGTGGACGAGATGTGTTCCAGCCTCAGGCGACTTCAAAGGCAGGGTGAGAGAAATGGGAAGGAAAAAGAGTGAGAGAGCAAAAGGACTATAGCCATTGCATAGCACACATGACCCAGTTGTACTAGCCTGTTTTGTTCACTTAAGCCCTGGTTATACTCCCTTGCAGACACACACTCACACACACACAAACAGAGAGAGAGAGAGAGAGAGAGAGAGAGAGAGAGAGAGAGAGAGAGAAACCTTCGGACACCATGGACACATGCAGTTTGCAGTTATAGTGATTACTTTATAGACTACCTCCTAAGGTTTTTTTGAAGATGCGTTACTTGTGCAGATACTTATATGTGCAGTCCATTTGACTGGCTGTATATTGTTTTTATTGTTAAGCTGTACAAATGTGTGTAGTGACAGACTTCCATTACACGTGTACTGGTGCCTTTGTAGTGTGGTGATCTTGGTGACCAAAAAGAATTGGACAATACATGGACATTTGTACAGAGCCTTACATTAACCCTCTGAAGTTATGAAGACCCTACTAGAACATTGTGGATGTGGATACCTCTGGCCACACACACACACACACACACACACACACACACACACACACACACACACACACACACACACACACACTCTATATAGATTTATAATGAAGCAGAAACAAATATTTATAAGCCTCTAATAATATAAAGCTAATATTGATGTGGATAATTCAGATTTTTTTTTTTTATTTCTTTTATTTCTTTTCTTTTTTTGGTTTCTTTTTCTGTTATTTTTTAATTGTCACCCTTATCTGCAAAGAGGAACATGTAATTTCCATTTGTGGTATTGGATTTCTTTGTCGATTTAAAATTATGTATAGATCAGTGGGGTGAATCAAAAACAAATTCCACATCGCTGAATGCAGGAAACGTCATAGACCAATATAACAACCACAACAGGAAAAAAAAAAACACACACAATAAATGTGATGACAGTAAAAATACATATTGCTTTCTAATCACAAAAAAGTTCTTATTGAAAAAGGGCACTTTTTGACATAGTTTTACAGTTCTATAGTTAGAATTAAAATAAACTTATTATTTACATGCTTTCACTTTACCTGCTTTCACTTTTTTGCCAGATCCTCTCTGCTTCATTCTCTGAATATGCACTGATTAGTGAAAGGCATTCATTTGTTCCGGTGCCTTGGGTAGGGAATTCAGATACCCAGCAGCTTCTCTATAATTACAGTAAAAGTCATGCTGCTGAGGGTATAGCACCCTACACACACAATTCAGCTGATCTCTATTCTCATATCTGACTTTGTTTCTTGGTGGAAAAGTAAGGATAGATCACAAAAGTTACATCCTGTACTGCATGCACTCAAATAATCTAATGATAATTTGTCTAAATCCCCCAATTATTTTAATCCACAAATTTATGAATAAGGTAACAGGCAGTATATGTTTTAATGTTGCTATAGTGTGAATATTTGTTCTGGAGAACAGGTGCAGCATGGATATTTGTTCTACTGGGGACATGCAACTCTATCAGGTAAAAACATACACTGCATCAGAAACCAGATAAGTGGCCCAATACATTATGGGTGCAAGGGGAAATGATTACAGAGTGGTTGAATAATTACACAGTAAAGGCTAAAAAATATTAAATACATTTCTGAAAATAGTCATTTTCAAACAAATAACAAAGGTTCCCTTAAAGTATTAAGAATTCAGGAACATTCATTGCATGAATATTGACGTGTTTTGAACTTAACTTGCCAACTTTATCTTGTATATTGGAATACTTTATTCATCATGAACTCCACCTCCCAGCATGCCATTGGAATGCAGCCCCGTTCTCAGCAGCATGCTCTGTGCATTTCAATTTGCTTGAGTATTAACACCTGCAGCTTATTCCCAGCTCATTAAGCTCATCAAGGTCTCTTTTAAGGCTTCATTCACTTCTCCATGTGTTTTCCTTCTGCCACTGCCACATTATCACATTCATGCCTAGTTAAAAAAAATCCTTGACACCCCTCCGGTTAATATATTGACTACTTTTGTATATTTAGTCTAATTTGCTGTCTGCTTAATCAATGGTAGTTTGTATTCAGTAGTTACTATTGATAGCAAAATTGGTCACGATAGACTTTTTAAAATGTATTTATTCATTTAGTTTTTTTTTTTTTTTGTGCACTACTCACAACTTTACTGCCTAAAACTTCTAGATTAATTTGGGCAGCATAGCCTTGTGCAGTAATATGTTTCTGATTTCAGTACCATACCAGAGGTCTGTAAATCCATAAATGTCCAGAAGTTACACTATGTGACTTTTTGTTTGATGTTTACAGCTAGAAATTGTAGTGTGAAAGGAATGGTAATTGAAAATCCTTGAAGTGAATACTGAGAATAAACCCACAACAACTAATGATGCCAGACAGATCACATAACAAACCTATGACTACCAGAAACTTGACCCCTCAACTTATGGATGGCACTCAGAGAGACTCAGAGATTAAGTTATGCTTTAATATTATTGATTGTTAATTTTCTTATTTATAAGGGCCAACATTGCCTTGCAAAAAGGGCACCATGGCTATTTAGTGAAAATGGGGCAAAGTCCACCTTCCCAGCCAGGAGATGGATGGCCGGCATGGATGACCAAGAGCTACAGTCTAGTAGTCTTTCATCTAACGCCCTTTTCAAATCCCCCCACTTCAATGGGCTTAAAATCTGGTCTTTGACTTCATATTTATTCTTATTTTCAGCTTCTTATTTTAATGTGCCATTTCTTCTTTTTTAAACATTCTTCGTGAATTTGCTAGTGTGATTAGGATCATTAAGATGAAATGTTCACTTTCATATTTCATACAGATGACTTTGCCTTATTTTCAAGCACATTCTAATATAATGCAGAATTCACAATTGAATCAGTGACTGAAACCTGCCATGCCCCTGAGGCAGCAAATCAACCCTAAACCATAACATGTCCACGAGCATGGTTCACATTTGATATCAGTTTGTTCTACAAAAATGTGTATTGTGACTGTGGCTTGGCAGCATGGTGGCCTGGGTTCAATTTCTGTGTGGAGTGTGTATGTTCTCCCTGTACTTGTGTGGGGTTACTCCGGGTACTCCGCTTTCCTCTCATGGTTCAAAAACATGCACAGCTGGCTGATTGGCTGTTCCAAATTGCCCCTAGGTGTAAGTGCGAGTGTGAATGGTTGTATGTGTGTTGGCCATGCCAATCAAATTTTAACTTTGATACCTCTGTGCATAGCACATTATTACAAAAGGTCTTTTTTTTGCTATATGGTTATTTATATTGGCTATTTTATGAATATATTTGCAAACTGTTGTCCTTCCATGCAGGACATATTTGTCCAATATCTTTCTGATTGGAGACACACTTTCATAGCAGCAGTTGCAAGAGTTACCTGCAGATTTTGTGATTAAATTTTAGGGTTCTTGGACCCTTCTCATCACATCAAATGGTCTGCTCTCAGGAATAAAATGCTGGGGTAGCCAGTCCCAAAATAACAGTTGATTTAACACAGTGAATTTATTTCAAATCATCTGGAGCTCTTTTTTAATCAACACTTTTATTTTCTTTTTTCGGAAGGCCTTAGAGAGCTCTTAGATCCCACAGTGATAAAGCCACAAATTCATTAGCAAAGAGAAGACCAGACCCTAGATGTCAGGTTTAAATAAGAGACAGGTACAGGAGGCTCTAATAAATGACACCTTATCTGGGCCACCTGATTCCAATTTCATGGAGTTGTGATTAAATGTAAGCATGTACTTGTTTTTCTATATGACTGATTTTGTTTTCTATTTATTTAAATAATTAAAATGCCTACAAAATTTTCTTGGATCGTTGTTCAAATATATCACTATGATCTATAAGCCCTGTAGAAAAGAGGGTGAAATATGTTCTTCAAATATCTTTTTTTAATTTGTCATTAAATTAGTCTAATTACTAGGAATTTATATTGGCTCTTAAAGATTTCAACAAACATTTTGTGGTAGCACCTAATCTTAAGTGTGTCAATTACATTAAAATTCTGAACTCATAATGACTTTCTAAAGAAAGGTATTACAGAATCTCATGTGCTTTTATTGGTTACAGATGCATTGTTATTCATGAGTCTTATTTGAACATGCCAATCAAAAATAATTACTATTTGCAATATGATTGCCCATATGGATTTTTGTTTTACCTGCAGCAGATGCTTATTATTTTCCTCAACTCACAGTATGTGTCACACAGTTAGCCAATTTTGTGTTTGTTTGTTATTTTACATGTCAACCAAACATATGATCATGGAATATAAATAAATAAACAAACACATAAATAATAATAATATTAATAATAATACAAATGATTAATAAACAGTAACAATGTAAAAAATAAGTAATGAATATGTGGATTAAATAAAGAATTATGAGTGTAATGCTTAAAAGCTCTTAAGGCCTGTTTAAGGATTAAAATGAAAGAAGTGATAAACTAATTTTAATTTTTGGCCCTGTAGTTGGAAAAACGATAACACATTCAAATAATGACCAATTAAAATAATCTGTAAGGAATAAGTTATATGGTGTTTTTTGTGTGTGTGTGTGTGTGTGTGTGTGTGTATGTGTGTGTGTGTGTGTGTGTGTGTGCGCGCGCGTGTGTGTGTGTGTTGTGAATAAAAATCCCTTCAGGGCAACACAAAGTCTCTTGACATCCATGGGCCGTATATTGTATTATGAATATGTCCATATTCAACCTGCTAAATTTAATATGCTACAAAATGCGGTATAATACATGATTATAGCATGAATTAGCTAATCAGGAAATGCTGCTTTTAAAAAAATAGCAATTACAATTACAGAACCATTTTCTGAAAGTCTGCATTTGAAACTTCTTAACATCCAAAAAATCAGTGAAATTGAACTAGTGTCTTCCTAGCAAACACAGGAGTTCTACTTACACCGAGTCATGTCTGTTTTGAGGCTTCTCATTGGTTTACCACTGTATGACTCTGGGAATCCTTCTGGGATTCCATAAGTAGGTAGAGTATTCTGATACTGGATATGGATAATAAGGAAATACCCTGTGATATCACAAAAGCGGTTTGAAAACAAAATAATTGGATTTTTTCATTGTTTAACAACAACATGGACGTGGAACACTTTCTTAAACAAGCATTGTAGCATAGATTGTGTTTATGCATGTTTGAACTTGAAGATTATGCTTTGAAGGATGTATTTTTGCAATTTCGCGTTTTCCTGGTAAGCAATTTTCAACTTACGTTGCCTCTTACGCAAAACACTACCTTGCGACTTAATCTATATTATGCTGAAGCGGGTCACGTATGTTAAGACAGTTTTTTAAATGAACCAATCACATGAACAAGAAAATCAGTTTTGTTCTGAATACTGGAGAGGATTGTCCTGATTTTGTTCAGGCAATGGAGCTTTTACTTCTACCAAAAAATAAAAAATAAAAAACACAAGCAAGTCACACACTAATATTTTGTTGGGCTGCCTTTAGCCTTGATAACAGGGTGTAATTGCCATGGCATTGTTTCGACAACTTTATACAACACCACAACATCAATTTACATTCAGATTTTGGTTTATTTTTCACTGACATCTTGACTTGATGACAGGAAAAGTTTGCGCCTCAACCTGACCAACTAAAGTAAACATGCTGGTTCTGCATCACAAAAAGTCTAAAGGTGGTCCAACAAAATATTAGTGTGCATGACTCTTTGTATGAGCTGTGTGCAAACATTCAAGGCTGTTAGAAGAAAACAAAAGAAGGGGTGGACAAAGTTATACTGGAGCGTAGTTTGTCACTGCACGGGACTGATAGAGAGATATGTATTTGTGGGATATTTGAAAACAAATATAATAAATCCCCTGAATGGAAAGGAAGACACAAATGCCCTTGGACATGATGGAAAAAACAGAAGTTCTTTGATTCTTGCTAGAGTCAGACAAAATGAGTTGTTCAAACATATAAACAAATGAAGCAAGTTTGCTGTTTTAAGATGTAAATTGAGCTTTGCTTGCCATGAAACAGATGGTCAGGGGAAGCAACTTAAGGTTTTAAGTCTTTGTTTGTGTTTCTACACAATCCTTGATTTTCCTCTTTTCTACCCTCCTGGGATGACAAGTTGTCTTATAAAACCTTGATATATGGCTTCAGCCCGCAAAATAAGTCTCTTGGGTTATCAGTACCATGCCATTACAGTCAAAAATATGCACTTCAAAATCCCAAAGTTTTCCTTAACAGGGTTCAGCATCTGATCTAAATCCTGCTTGATTAATGAGAAAGTTTCTGTATGCTGCCAATTAGATTTGTGGGGAATTTTACAGCGGACTAGCAGAATGTGACACATCTCTATACTAGATGCTCACAAAACAGGTGCATGTCTATTTTACGTCGCACAACTCAGAAGTAAATACTACTTAGACATACAGGAACTAACACCTTCTGTATAAAGCATATTTTATTCATTCAATAATTTTCTGAACCGCTTAATCCTAATTAGGGTCACGGGGAGGCTGGCGCCCATAACAGCCTACTCTGGTCAAGGGCAGAGTACACCCTGGTCAGCTCGCCAGGCCATCGCAGGGCAGAAACACAGAGACGGCAATGCAGCTACTCTTGACGAAAATCAGCAATGGTTCTTTTACTGTACATTCCTCTCACTATAGGCAGTGAGAGACATGGCCGGTATTTGATAACCCAGTTAGCTGCACTGGGTGTGCAGTGACAACCCATTGATAGTGGGGCTTGAACCCCCGACCTTGGGATTAGTAATCCAGCACCTTACAACCGGGCCACCACTGACCCATCTTATTTTTAATTTATATATTTTATAACCTCTACATCCTATAAACTCTACAAACTAGAATAAATGAAATAATACTTCATGGGGCTTTTCACTGGAGACTAGGCATAATCATGTCCTGTCACAATGTCTCATGTGTCATGTCACATTGTCTCAGGTGCCATAATGTTTAACACCCTCATCACTTGGCTCTGTGACCAGGAATGCACTATATAAAAACGGTGATAAAACTATATTTTACACCATGGCCACAAAAAAATGCATTTCTGTTTGTCAATAGGTTGGCTAGTGTTTTACCTCAGTGCTTTTAAATTCTCAATTCTGACTGGTCAAAAGGTCCATCCATTTTCTACACCATTTATCACTCAGCATCACACAGGAAGCTGAATCCAAACCCAGCTCACTTAAGGCAAAATGCAGGGCACATCCTGAACAGGTCACACAGACAAACAGCCATTCACACACATTCACAGCTATGTGCAATTTAGAGTAGCCAGCTAACCAAATCTGCATGTCTGGCGTTTTCTCACACCACCTCATTGCTTTATTTTCCCTATCAGCTTCCAGTAGCTGCTTGTAAAAAACACTTGCCTACAGGCTGACATAGCTGTTAATTGACTGGCAGAATTGCCAGATGACTGTAGATGACTTTTTTTTTTTATCCCTGACGACAGTCTGTGTACTTCAGTTGAAATGTGTGAGAGGTACTTCTATCTTGAGAACCGGAAGGTTGTGGCTTTCATTCACAGAATGTTTGGTCATGTTTAAAATTACTGTGAGCCAAGTGCGAGATCAGTTAAACCATTGCAACCATGATGGCATAAGTGGCCTACCAGATGCCATCACGGTACCATGGTGGTAAAAAATGTACATGGAACAGCGGCTGTCACATATGCATTACAGTTACAGCCTTTATACATGATGATATTTGAATTGTTTCTCAAGCAAGTGCAAAATTTCTCTGGCCATATTTCTGTGAAAGTCCTCCAAAATTCACTGGTATAGAATCACAGGATGTCCACGGTAGTCCAAGGAGTGGCTCATACCTATCTACCAGCGATGTGAGACCGTAACATAGAGTCAAAAATGGATCAGTCTTTACCTAATTAAAGGCATTTATCAAAAAGTGCTCTGCACCAACTTTCTTGTAAACCAGTAGCACACATGCCCCATCATCCCACAGGATACAACAATGACATGTCATGACTCTTCTCTATACTGATACCCAGGTGGTGGATGAAACCTCCCTTAACTGTCTACATAACAAAAAAAACCTACTTTTTCATTAAGCCTTTAGCACAAATAAACTTCAGGTTTTGACCCTAGTGCATCGCACGAGGATCTTTTTTAATGGAAACAACAAAACACTCACGTGAATTGCTCTGGTAAGATCAGTTGTTTAATAGTACCATAAAATGTCATTATATAGTGATTTAGATACAGTGTTCGACAGAAAATGACAATCCATTCACGCCAGTGAATATATACCCTGGATTTACACTCAGGCCATGATATCCACAATCTCCATGATTCAAAAAAAAAAAAAAAAAGCATGGAGCTTCTCGATTTATGACCACGCTTGGTGCACGAATGGAGAATAAAAAGGAGGCAAGGTGCATCCAAGAGATGAAATTTGAAGGAATCGTGTTTCCAAGTTCATCAAGATCCCCTACAATGGCACATCAAGGTCTGTTACACTCTGTTAAGTTCTGATAAGGTCTGTTACGTTGTACTATTGTTCAATCACGATTGGCGTCAGATCATAATAAATCGTAATAATTGTGGCAAAATTTTTGACAGTCAAAAAATTTGTCACGATCATCAAGATTGCACAGGGTTCTCTCAAGATCATCTCTATCCTATGACCGTCCCCCTCTCATCATGAGTCTCTCAAATCGTGCAGATCATGAGCATTATGGCCTCAGTGTAAACCCAGGGTTAGGGACACCTGAAAAAAATGTCCAAGACAAAAGAGATACAGTATTGTGTTTCTTTTCAGCATTTTATGATGAATAGTGATACAGCCTGCCAAAAAAAAAGTCCTGCATTCTAATATTTTGTTGGAGCCTAGAAGACAGCACGTAATAGCCATGCCACTGTTGCTTTATTTGCTCGAGTCGAGGCTCTGAAGCATTATGTGGCATAAAAAATGAGGTCAGGGGTCTCATTTATAAAACTGTGTGTAGGATCCTTACTAAAAGTGTATGTGCACCTAAAACCCAAAATTTGTGTGTGTGAAAAATATTCAGTTTTATAAAACTCTGCATACATACAAATGTAAGCAATCCTCACTTTATAAATCATGGAATGCCTACAAGTGTGCACACCAGAACTAGAAGACTGCCCTCCCACTACCAGAGCATGGCTGCAACGGAAGCGGGGCAAGTGCACCAACGTGCCATAGTGCAGCACTATGCACAGGGCTCACCACAATATTTATACATTACAGCAATTAGACTGATCGACCAGTTAGTAATATCCCCTCATATTTCCTGAAGGCTGAAGTGTGTGAACATTACACTTTTCTTTATGTTGGTTTGTTATGAACAGAACTGATCAGAAAACAGAGTGTAACGATAATGGGCCGGCCACCCAAGATCACTCGATCCAGAAACAATTCCCTCAGCAATTCTAATGATTGGTGGGACCGGTGGCATAGTGGTTAGGGTGCTGGGCTCATGATCAGTGAGTTCAAATCCCCATTAGACCCTCATCGTGCTAAGACCCCTGGTCAAGGTCTTAACCACAAGTATGCCTCTGACCACCCAGCAGTATAAATGGGTACCAGTAAAAATTACTGGTAGGTAACCTACGATGGACTAGTGTTCAATCCGGGAGTAGCTGAACTCCTAGTCGCTTCATGCTTCAGAAAGCGGGGATAAGCACTGGCCACTAGGCTTGGGTGTAAAAGCCCAACCTTACCTCCAATGATCTTGGGGCTGTGTGTGCCATAGCACCATCTTGCTGAAACCATACAATGAGTTGGGGTTGGATTACCAACAAACCTACGCACTGTCTCTCCTACCTCACTATTTTTTTATGTGTGTAAATAGGTATTCATAAAAACTGTACTGAATGAAGTTTCATGTGTTCAAATATTAATTTGATTACCTTTAACCTTTTGTTTATTTATTTATTTTTTTCTGTTACTCTGTATTAGAGTGTGCCACAGTGACTTATAAATATGAATTAAGACTAATGCTAAGAAACTATAACCAAATTGGGCTGTTTCCAAACAGGAGAACACCGCACAAATACCTAAAATCACTATATGCAATTTGAAGTGTTCAGATTATCTTACAAGCAGTGTCCCTTCTACTAATACGGCTGGTGTAACAAAATAGTACTAGTATACTGTATACACTATACAGTAGACTGTGTATCATGGGAATTCAAAGATAAATTGGTTCCCCACTTCAGTGTATTAAATTCAATTAGGATATGTTCCAGAGGTTTGCCATTGTAATTTCTTTTCATATTTCTTTTCCCAAAACAAAACAAACAAACAAACAAACAAATAAATAAATAAAAATAAAAGGTACAACTGTCACAGCAACATTTGAAAAACTCACTGGAAGGCATCATTTGAACACTTCTGTGCCAGTAAACACAGAGGGACAGAACAAGTGCGGGGTGATTGTTCCAGTCCCACTATCAAAATGCCTCCTTACTCTTAATGAGAATCTTTTCAGCCCTCTGGGAAACAGTGTAGCTGCAAGTCAGGCACTTGCAACTCACTTACACCAAGCAACACGCACAAACACCATGTGCCAAACACTGGCAAGAAATATATAACATTATCTCAAATAAACAGGTGAGACCATGTGGCACTCTGCACTTCCTCATGGCGTCCTGCATATTGCATATATCTCTTTTTTCTAATGTCAAGGTGCTACTGCTAGTTCAGGGAATCTTTTTAAGAACTGGTACACATTCCTCCAATTTGAAAAAAAAAAAAAATTGTCTAATCAGATGTAAAATTGTTGTTGTTGTTGTTTTATGCATTAATTAAATTCAATTCAATCCAGATATATTTAACAGTGGATATTGTCACCACGCAGCCTTGCAAGAATCAGGATGTTGAATTAGCCTCCTTATGAGCAAGCCAGATGCAACAGTGGCAACGAAAACTCATGAGGAAGAAACCCTGAAAGAAACCAGACTCAAGGGAGTCCATCATCTTCTAGGTGACATGAGATTCTGAGATTATGAATCATTACTTTATAACAGTTTATTACTTCCTGTTCCATCACCATTACTCCAAAAGCCACCTCTCTTCATTTCCTGATATCACCCTATCTCTCATTTTCTGTGTATTTCCTTTGTGTCTATACACAAACAGCCATAACATTAACACAGCCTGACTTGTCTGTGGCTATGCAGCCCCATACACAGCAAGCTGCAATGTACTGTTTGTTTCTCTTATAGCCATCATTAACAGTTTCTGTGGTGTCAAACATACAAGCCTTCACTCCCCAAGTGCATCAGTAAGCCTTGGGCACCATGACTGTTCTCTGGTTGTCCTCCCCACAATTCCTGCTATTTTGTAAATGAATGACCCAGTTGTTTAGCCATCACAAAGTGGCCCTTGTCAAAGTCACTGAGATTTATACTTGCTCATTTTTACAGTACTTTACTATGGAGAAGTGGAACTGATTGTGTTGAAAGGAAGTGCAGTATATTAGATAGTCATTAGATATAATTCTAATTTAGATAAAGTATTTAGGTAAAGTTATGTCCTGAGGATGATTTGATTCATTTTCTGAACCGCTTAATCCTAATTAGGGTCGTGGGGAGGCTGATGCCAATAACAGCCGACTCTGGGTGAGGGCAGAGTACACCCTGGACAGCTAGCCAGGCCATCGCAGGGCAGAAACACACTGACGGCTAAGCAGTCTACTCTTGACCAAAATCAGCAATGGTTCTTTTACATGCCTCTCACTAAAGACAGTGAGAGACATGGCCGGCCTTTGATAACCCAGTTAGCTGCACGTGAGAACCCGTTGGATAGTGGGGCTTGATCCCCGACCTTGGGATCAATAATCCAGCTCCCTACCATCAGGCCACCACTTTTGGTAAATGCACTCTTTAGGATATGATTGTGTGACCATCTTTAGCAAACTATAGGTTATCCACTTTGGGATCATGCACATCATCATTCAGTATAGAGGAAGTCATTCTCTATACTTGGCATTGAGATTATAATTTCCCATTCACAGTCAAATCCTTCAGTGTCTATTCACAGCACACAAACATCACTACCATCATATAATACCATGCCAAATCTCAATCTCACTAATGCCTTGTTGGTGAAAAAGGGTTAAGTCATATAATCTTTTTTCAGCACTTGTGGTCATTCTGCAAGACCAGAATCCCACTATGATTCTTTGTGCCTTCACATACATTCACTGGTTTCATAGTTTCAACTTCACAACAATTGTGAAGCTTCAAACCCGGGTTTGTTTGAGGGGAGCAATTTCCTATTACAGGATGCCTGTTGTTAGGTAGTAAGTGGGGCATTCTTCATTTTTGAAGGTGCCCATTAATCACATCTGAATGAAAGAAATGAGAAACACAAGGACAAAGGGCACTGATGAAATTCCATTACAGGCATCAGCTTACAGATTTAGTCATGAAATATGAAGCAGGCCAAAACATGGCTTATGCTGTGTGAAGGGAGGGAAGCAATTTTACGTGAGGTGAACGTTTACCTAACATGTCAGTGTTTCTTCTGAAAGAGCATTTACTAATATCCAATACAGATCTCCAAAGCTTAACACAACAGGTGCATCTGCAGCATTTATACTATATAAATTTAACCTTGGGCGGCACGGTCAGCACTTCCGCCTCACATCAAGAAGGTCTTACGTTCGAGTTGAGGAATTTCTGTGTGGAGTTTGTATGGTCTTTTCATGCTTGGGTTTCCTCCGGGTACTCCAGTTTCCTCCCACTGTCAAAAACTTGCACAGTAGGCTAACTGGCTGTTCCAAATTGCCCCTAGGTGTGGGTGTGAGTGTGTATGCTTGTATGTGTGTGTGTGATGGCCCGGCAAGCTGTTCAGGGTGTGCCCCGCCTTCGTCCAGTTGGCTGAGGTGGGCGCCAGCCTCCCATGATTAGGATTAAGCAGCTTAGAAAACGAATGAATGAATAATAATAAAACATTTGTAGCAAACCAGTCAAAAGTATAAATTTTACTCAGATTCAGTCTCCTCAACAAGCACAACACTTTGTATGAAAGCACTAAATCTTGAACATTGGTAGCCATTCCAGAGTTTATGAGCCATATAGGAAAAGGGTGTAGCACTTAAACAGTGTTATTTCAGCTTTGAACTCTTTGAGTGAGTGTAAGCAGGTCAGTAAGGAAAGCATTAGGGAAGCTTCTTAAAATCCTCTCATGACGTTTAGATGTTATTTGAGTCACAGTATGCTCTCCCATCTGCTTTTATGTTTCCAGATAGATGCTCGAACAGGAAATACAGCGAAAAAAGAGGGTTGTGACTATCAATTAACAACAATATGTAAATTATGATGATATCCTAACGGTACTACATCATGCCGCATACTTTTACAGCTTATCTTGCTGTATGTATGTGAAATGTCAACCACTGCAGTCAAGAAGCTATATTTGACACACAATAAAAACCCATTGTGCGCTAACTAATTGGTTTTGAATTGGTTTTCTTTAATGTCAAGCAGTGTATTAAAGAATTAAACTCAGACACCATTTGCATAGACTAATATGAAGCTGCCCTCATGCAGAGGGAACATGGCGAGAAAGCATATGGGCTCATTTGAATTTCGACTAAAATGTGTTTTGTGAAGCATACGTTTTCCTTAGACAGAGCCAGAGGAAATTCTCAGGTGTAATTGTGATGTTTTAACCTCTGTTTTTTCATGGATGAGGGGGAAATCCATTGCACTTGATCCAGAAGAGAGGTGACAGCATCGCAGTACTGAAGGAGATTCACACCTTCATGGCTATGATTTTATTCAGACTAACTGCTCTAAAGAATGTGCACAAAAATGTCACACACGTACTGGTACACACCTGCATATTGATGGCGGTGTGATAAGGTTTGCTAGGCAGCACCCTGGGACCAACTCCTGAAGCCGGGCCTGGTGGTGGCAGACAAGCTACTGATGATATGGAGATATTTTTGAGACTTAGTTCCAACATGATGAAGGGTGGGGGTCCAGTGCAAAGCATCTTGGGTGGCATGCAAGTGATGGTGTAAGCTTATACTTCTTAGAAGAATGACTTGTGTCATAAGTACTTGTTTTATTTAAGTGATATTTGAGTTAGAATATGAATATAAATATGAATGTTTTTTTCCACTATAAACTTGACTGAACAAATTTGCTAGATTTTTGTTGTTTAAAAGGTTGAAGACTAGGTCAGGTAAAACCAAGGTGTTCTACATTAAACATGTAAGTAATGAAAATTGTTTGTTTACATGTGCCTTATAAAGCACCTCCCATACAACAGAAAACCATCAACCATGGTCTAATGGTCTAATATCAATAATAAAAATATAATTGAAAGTTATCTCAGGGTTAATTAGTTGGTGTCCCTATTCATTTATTTATCTATCTATCTATTTATTTGCTTTTAATTTGTTTATTTATTTATTTAATTGGTTGTTTGTTTATCTATCTATCTATCTATCTATCTATATCTATCTATCCACTTATGTATTTATTTATTTATTCATCTGTCTGTCTTTTTATTTATTTATTTGTCTATCTATCTATCTATCTATCTATCTGTCCACCCATCTACCTATGTATTTATTTATCCATCCATTGGTTTATTTATTTATTTATTCATTCTATCATTCATTAATTTATTTATTCATTTGTTTGTTTGTTTATTTATTTATTTATTTGGGGAGGGGTCTAATTATAAGGGAATTGCACTCACAGGAAATGTCTATGCAGAGGCTAATGGTATCCCTTCTGTTATTTGCAGTCATTTTCACTGCACTCTAAATGAACCCCTTAATTTTCCACTGAAACTGAACTAGCTGGGATGAAAATCAGCACCTCTAAATTAAAAAAACATGATTCTGGGATGACTGGAAAGATTGGGACTCTTAAGATCAGGAGTCTCCAACCCTATTTCTGGAAAGCTATTTTCCTGCAGGTTTTATCTCCAGCTGAAATGTAACACACCAATTTTAACAGAACTTCTTAAGACATAATCAGATGGTCAGGTGTGCATGATTAGGACTGGAGTCAAAGTCCTCAGGAAGGTAGCTTTCCAGGAACCAGTTACCTGGTTTAAGCAACTATCCATAGATCCACTATCTGTTCTGCTCACCTGACTGGGACACGGTGAGCTAGAACCAATTCCAACTGACTTCAGGTCAGAGGTGAGGTCCCTGAATAGGTTGCTAATCCATCAAAGGACTAATCCAGCCAACGAACCATTCACATTCTCTTTGATACCAACAGGTAATTTAGAGTTGAACTAACCTGCATATCCTGACTATTGAAAGTTTTCTGTGGGAGCAAACGAGCACCCAGAGGAAACCAACGCAGACACCAGAAGCACATGCAAACCCTTCTTGTTATGAGACAATAGTGTACATCACCAGTTACAACACTGTGCCGCCTGGGATAAAGTATCATTTGATTTTAGATAGAATACGACTGATCAATTTATTTGGTTATTGACAGCAAAGTTAAAAAAGGTTGCTGTATTTGTCTGTCATGGTGAAGCTGTTCCCAAGTTTCCAGAGGAAGCTCATTGTTTACCACCCATTTTATGGTGCACCAATCTTCTCACCTATGGTCATGGGCTGTGGATAGTGACCAAAGGAATAAGGTCCCAAGTATGGGTGGTTCCTCCAGTGATTGCTGGGCTTATTTTTTGTAACAGGATTTGGCAATCTGAGATTGTGAGAAGCCAGTTCAGATGCAATCCCCAATCCTCTTCTACTGGAACAGTAACATGTAGCATGTACCATCTGTACCATCAGATATATACCATGGGGAAGACCCAGGTGCTAAGATTAAGTCTCACAGTTGGCCTGGGAACATTTGGGGCTCTGCCAATATCTGGGAGAAATCTGGGCTGAGCTTCTCAGTCTGTTGGCACCATGACCCGGACCAGACATTCATCTATTCATTTTCCAAAATTATTTATCCCAGTCTTTCAACTGGGGAAAACCAGATTACCCAGAGAAAATCCACATAAGCACAGGGAGAACATGCAAACTCCGTAAAGTCCAGGACCGTCTTGCTGTGAGGTGGACATGCTAACCACTACACCACCGTGCCTTCCCTGACCAAACAAGCAGAATGAAAATGAATTAATGAATGAATAAAAAATAAAACGTGCAGATATCTGTTGGCACACCAAGAAAAATACGTTATTTCTCTAGCTCTCCCTTTTTACATTTGTGTTGTTTACATCCACTTTTCTTTTTTCCCCCTTAGTCAATATTTCACACTTGTTTGGCATTCTGGGATTTGTTGCAGATTCAGCAGATTGCAGCCTTTTATGGATCAATGTATAAGCCACTCTGGGGCCTACTGCTCATACACAAGCACATAATGGTCATACCAAGTGTTCATGAAATATTCCCAGGGATTTTTAATATAGATTTTTGAAGGGTGATGACACCTTGCATTTTATACTTCTTACCAAAACATGCAGTTTTAAAGTTTAAACAATAATGTATAATACGATAATACAACCTATAAGCCAACACTTTAATTCCACAGTCTAAAGACATGCATATTAGGCTAAGTGGCTGTTCCAAATTGCCCCTAAGTGTGATAAGGTGCACGTTTAAATGGTTTTATGTGTGTGTGTGTGTGTGTGTGTGTGTGTGTGTCTTGGCCCTGCAATGGTCTCATGAGTTGTTCAGGGTGTACCCAGCCATTGCCCAGTGTTGGCTGAGATACGCTCCAGCCTCCCCATGACCCTAGTAGGATAAGCAGTTTTCCAAATGAGTGAGTGAATTAATTTATAAATTTACATAATACTTTAAAATTAATAAAACTATTGCAATTAATGTAATGTAATATTGGTCTGGATTTAGCTCAGAGCACAGCTTTCCAGTCTTGGGCATTATTATTATGTTCTATGCAGAAAATATAAATTTTACATAAAATTCTGTGGTAGCACAATCATCTTCCCATGTACCTGTGAGTTACTTTTTGGTTTTCTGGTTTCCTCTCACCTCCCAAATACATGTCAGTCGGAGGACTTGTTATTCTAGCTTGCAATACAATGTGTGTGTAAAAGTGTATGGTGCTTTGCAATGGCAATATAATGTTCATTCTTACCCCATTCCCAGTGATTCCAGCATGGGATCCAGAGCCATTGTGACCTTGACCAGGATAAGGTGGTTACTGAAGATGAATGAATGAAGGCAGCATTATGTGCAAACATTAACCTGAATGCTTTCCTGCTTCTGAATGAGTTGGCAGTAATTTATCTGCATTTCAGACTAGTAGTTTGAATAGACACAATATCCACTATAGCTTGTGAACGCATCTATAGTGCTGCTGACATCCTGCCATATATTACAGTGCAAAAGTTTCCAAATGGTGTCACCTAGCAGATACCGAATACCCATAATACAGTTTGTAGGTAATTGGGAATAAGGGGCTATTTCAGGCACAAGCCTATCCTATACCTATCCTATTGTTATTCTGAGGTCTGAATCCCTATCATGCCACATCCATCAATGGCAAAAGCAGCCAAGAATTAAACTAGAACTATAGCCAAGGATTTCTGATCAAGAAATAGTTCTACTTAGAACCTCTTTAGCAAGCTAGAACAATAAACTATTCAAAGAACCCTTTTATCATATATGTCTTGTATTACATTATGAGATTTCTCCATAACACTTAAGAATGCGTACCACTTCTATCATAGTTGTTATCATTCCAACAGTCGTAGTTGTTGATATTATGTCCTTTTAATAAGAATAATTTGAGTAAGAACCATATTAAGTCAGACTGTTCAGTTAGCATTGAACACTTAATAATCTTTGAAGTTGGAAACAGAACCATCTGAGGAGCATATGATGCAGAATTAGACCTCAGAATTTTCAGAAGAGGCTGTAATAAGTCAAGATTAATGCCACTCACAGTGAGTGAGCCGGAGGGGCTGAGCACTTAAGGACAAACGGACTTGGGGGAAGTGAAATATGACCGTAACTACAGCAGAGAGCCCAGAGC
The DNA here is from genome assembly GCA_028564935.1 of Neosilurus hyrtlii. Taxonomy (NCBI): domain Eukaryota; kingdom Metazoa; phylum Chordata; class Actinopteri; order Siluriformes; family Plotosidae; genus Neosilurus; species Neosilurus hyrtlii. Next base: position 3,631,781 of record JAOUQZ010000033.1, on the reverse strand, counting down.
TGGGATTTAACATAAGCATTGTGTATCACCCTCCATTCACCTAGAGATTAGCCTGAAGTGGGGTTTAACTAATACACCTGTCAGACACACACACACACACACACACACACACACACACACACACACACACACACACACACCTGTTCATGTGCTACAGCAAGTAGCTCCCTTGACGTTAAGATTGTGCAGCTGTCACCAACAGCTACACAGCTTTATTCATTTCATTTCAGAGATTGGGGTTTAAAACATTATTTAAAAAATACTAGAACCTACAAATGTTTTAAAACAGTAAACCGAGAAATCAAAACACGCAATTTCCACTGCTGCTTGTTACACTTATCAAAACCACAGGCCTAATTTAGAACTTTCAGGTTGGTCAGTGTTTGATTTCTGTGCCAATTAATTACATCTTAAATCAAAAGACTGGCACTGACATAAGATCTGAAACTTCCTACAAGGAACCTGATTAAAGCTTCTTGTTCGCAATGTGTGTGAGAGAGATTTCATCAAACCTTTGAGGTGAACACACAGATATGCACATAAAATCCGAACGATTGGATAGAAGTCAGGATACTCTGTCAGAAAGAACCTGGCCTTTAACAGTTGACTTCACCAGCCATATACACCCACCCACACACACACACACACACACACACACACACACACACACACACACACACACACATACACACATACTGACTGTAGTACAGAGAAAAATGGCCAGTTTAAGTTTCAGAGCTTATCCTCCAGACTCTTTGATTGGCATCAACAGATGAAACAGGCCCTTTCTAACAAGCAACTCGTCTTCTTCCCCACCCCAACCTCCATGTCTCTTCCTCCCCTCCTCCTCTTTCTCCCCTCACCTTCCTCCATATCTCTTTTTTCTCTGTCACAAACGGATCCGCATAGATTCACAATGTCACATATACACATACCCAACAAACAAAGCCTAGACAAGCAACAGCACAAGGATGGCTGTCATTTATGAGATGGCATCAGGGTGCGTAGGAGTTGGGAAAAGAGATGAGAGAGGCTAATGATGCCCTGGGTTGGTAACACTGAATCATCAACCCATGCTGTCTCCCAGTAATGACCAGAGAAGAGAGAGAGAGAGAGGGAGAGAGAGAGAGAGACAGAGAGAGAGAGAGAGAAAGAGGGTTTTTTTAAATGTATTTAAAATCCTCTTAAAATATAAGGAAAAAATATTCTTGACACTGATTTTTTGTTGTTGTTGTTGTTGTTTTGTTTCAGTTTCTTTCTTTTGGTAGTCTCTTGTTCATCCTGTCTGAAAGTGCTGACATATTTGGAGCGTTTTCAGTTTTCTTATGGACGCCATCACATCTTGTGTAAATTGCCACATCTCTCCACTCAGACCTCTCCTCTGCAGAAGCTGTCTCATCTGCAGCAAGTGCAGGTGTGGCACTCAAATGCAGTAGATTGATTTTCATGCAAAGAGAGATATTGCTTGATATGCACTGACAGGACTTCCTCAAGACACACATACTCACACACACATTGGCACACAGAATGAAAGTCTTTTGACAAAAACTTGCCAATCCTTTAACAGTGAACCCAGTGCACCAATGCTGTCACTTCCTTCACTCTGTTGTCATCCTTCTCTTCCACTCGGCATATCAAGATACCATGGCTAAAGCCCCGAAGTACCAACATTTCTAAAGCCGCTCTTTTGGGTTTTTAGTTTTGTCAGATCTACCCACTGTCTATAGGATATGTTTCTAGACTTATGCCCATTATAGAATGTTAGCTCTAGGATGTTTCCATACATCCAGTCAGTTAAAATTACTGACATGACAGACTTAGATTGAAAGTTAGAGGTAAGAGGTACTGTGATAATTGAAATAAATAAATAAAATAACCCCACCTTCCATGCAAAATACACTGTCTTCCAAAAAGGTCATGAGCTTGAATATTTTCTTGCACCACTTTTTTCCTTCATTACAGAGGGTAAAATCCCTGGAATTGTTGCTTCAGTTAGCGACATCAAGGCTCAGCAACATTACTTGACAATAAAATGATTGACCTGAATGCAATGATAGACCAATCAGATCAAAGATCTTTTTTTCTTCCTGTTGACACAATTATAAAATTGGGGTTCAAATAGTGAGAGTGTGTTTCAGAGAACATGAAGAATCATTTTCACAGATGAACTGGCATCTCAGAGTTCCAACCTTATTGAAAGTCTTTGGGATGTTCTGGAGAAGACTTTATGAAGTGGTGCAATTTTCCAGAACTTTCATCAGTTCATGATGTTGATAAAAAATGAACTGAATTCTGGATGGGAATAAATGTCATGATGTTGCCTGGGGCTTTGCAACAGAGTAGGTGAACTAAGCAATTGCCTAGGACCCTGGGTTGGGAGGGCACCCCCCAACAGACAGCTGACAGCACAGCTATGACACCAGGTTTGCTGTAAACTGTAGAGAAGGAGGCAGTGTTGGGATCCCACCTCATGGGGGAATCAAAGAGTCTGCAGCAGTGCATGCAGTTGGCAGCAAATTGACGTGATGGGGCTAAGTAGCGTGTGTGGCATAGCTGATAAAAAATTTAAAAAGGGCTCCTGAGTGGCACATTGACAAGGTACAGACTATCAACCCGGAGATCGCAAGTTGGAATCCGAATTAATGCCACAGCCATTCGTAACCAGGAGTCCACGGGAGCGAATTGGCCGAGCTCTCACGGGAGGGGGGGGATACGCTCACTTCCCTGTCACTCACAGCAATTACCAGCCAGTCATGGGCATCTGTGAGCTCATTCGTACGAGGGGCGGATAGCAATTTCCCTCCGAGTGTGTTAGGCCGCCCTCAAATATGCATGCGCAGCAGTTCGAAAAGAGGCGGGTGGCAGCACTGCATGTCATGGAGGGGGCATGTGCTTGCTTACGCCCCTCTCTGGTCGGTGGTGGTCGTGTGATAGGGAAGACAAAAGTTGATGGGTGGAAATTGGATACGACTAAAAATTATGGGAGAAAAATGGGAGGAAAATCCAAAAAACAAAAAAGAAAGAAAATTTTGAAAATATAAAACGCTTACTCTTCAGGAAGTGCAAAAAAACACCTGCAAGAAGGGGAGGAGAAAAAGCAAAATTGTGGGAAGTGAAAAACATGTGACAACAAGCTGCACTGACAAGTTATAGTGAATTAAGTCAGTTTGAGGTTATTGTTACTGCTAGCAACAGCAGCTAAGTCACAGAGTTGATACTCTGTGCAACTTCTTTATGCACGCTCATTAAGTAACCAATTGCTGTTGGTTAAGGATGCCATCTCTAAAAACATACGCTGACCAAATTAGTCACATGAAAACTGTCACTTTGTCAGTTCCACTCCTAGCAGTTGATAATTATTAATTTCAGCTTACAACATTTTAGTTTGATGGGCGGCAGCCTCCCCGTGACCCTAATTAGGATTAAGCGGTTCAGAAAATGAATGAATGAAGTATGGAGTAGGTGTTTTTATGCTATTTATATTTTATATTTGATTTTATTTTATTTCGTAAGTGTTTTATATATGATTTGTATTTGAAAATATAAACCATGTTTAAAGAAGATGTCAGTATACTGTTATGCATGTATTTGTAACCGGGATTTGGGATTGCGTATTGATGGATCAAAAAGGGCCCCCACATCTCCCTTAGTCTAGGGCCCCAAGAGTCCCTAGAATGGTTCTGGATGCAGCTTAAATTTGTTGAAAAAATGCATGGTGATTGCACACCATAGTGAAAGTTAACAGCAGTTCAGCAAACTATTGCAGTGTGCAACTGGTTGTTTTTTTGTTTGTTTGTTTGTTTGTTTGTTGTATGTTTTTTTTTTTTTACTGTTAATCTTAAGACACCCTTCAGACTTTATGAACCTGCATATGATTCTACAACAGAAAAAGCCTCACTTTTAAGCATACTGTATTTCTAGAAAATACATTTGAAATATATGAGATATGAAAGGGAGCTAATCAATTATGACCAAGATGTGTTTGTAAGGTTTTTTGATTTAATTAATAGTTTTTAAAGCAAAGAAAAATCTGCTAGGGAGTGTAAACAAATTCTTATACATTAATTTATTACTGAGTGTATATCAGTTATCATTGCTTGTGTAAAAGGCTGGCCTGAATGTACAGTAATATTTTTTTTCTCAACCTCATTTTAACACCTAAAATCCCAGGGTGCCAAATGACTACTAGAACTGCAACAGAACTCTTTTTATTGGTTAAATAGTACAGTTTGTATGTTAGTAATGAAGAGGTTGCACCAGACTGTGAGTTTCTAGACAGCGCAACCTGGCCATAATATGAAATTAAATTAAACAAAGTGCCATGAATACAACAGTAAGTATAAATATTATTCAGTAGAATGCTAAAAATGAATTTCAAATAAAGTAACACATCATTATGGGCAAACAATTTGGACTACTTATAGTCAAGACAGATACCCACACCCTTTGTAGTTTGAACCAGATGAACTGAATCGGCTAAGCAATGCCAAGACAATGTCCAATTTCTGAGAATAGTAGAAAAAGGAGACTACTAAGACAAAATGGTATATAATTTATAATGGCCAAAATATGTTAAAACTACTGCTATGGTTTTACAAGATAGAAATAGTGTTGTGCACCTGTCTGTGCTTCATAATGTCATAACAATGTCAAGACTAAAATAAGATGTATTTGATAATAAAATCCTATACATGAGAGTTTTATTTCCTCAAAGAATCTGTATTTTTTTAATAGGTCAAAAGGACACTCTCGGCCATTCAAGTGTTAAACCATTAAAACAAAAGGAGCTTGCAAAGGGCTAGACTAGTCACAAAACTGACACCCCCACCCCATATCACAAGCATGGAAATCAGGGATTGACCAGACAGAAACTAGTCATGCAAAGCATAGGAAGAAGAGATCCTTAGAAGGAAACAGAGCATTTCTCTGAATTTAAGGGGAAGGACCATTTACACGCTCAATGCAGAATACCTGCCAAAACCTTTCATCTGCCCAGTTAATCATTCAACCAACCACTAAAACTGAGTTAGCTTAATGTTTAAGTTCTCTTTTTTTAACACATATCATATTTTGGCCAGCTAGGAACGGCAAGCATGAGGAAATAGCCCAATGAGGTAACGGGGATGTAGCTCAGTGGTAGAGCGCATGCTTCGCATGTATGAGGTCCCGGGTTCAATCCCCGGCATCTCCACATAACTTATCTTTAAAAAGTTTTAGTTATTGTTCTTTTCTTTTTGTTACTTTGATAGTTAATTCTTTAAATTTTGGACAGTCATACTAAGCATTTCATTTCATATTGTACTGTGTATAATTTGTAAGTGACAAATAAAATTTGAATTTGAATTTGGGGCTATGTGTTAACCTCAACCCGAAACAACACATGAGCATGAGCACGTCCATTTCTCTAGTAGCTGTATGGACATTCTTTGGGCAGAAAAAGGTCAAGGGATTCCAGCTGTGCACTGATTACAGGGCCCGAATGCTGTGCCAGTTGAATATTATTATTCTACTGTAACCCTCAGCATTAGAACAAGGTGCAGGGCACACAGATCTGTACAAACATGACCTGCCTTATGAGCTGATCATACACCCTCAATAGTAACTTTAAAATATTACATAAGACTGTGCAACAGGTTGTCCCAATACTCATTAAAAAAATCTTTGTCAAAGTAAAAAGAAAAAGTGAATTCTACAACTGCACAATCACCTACACTCTTATTATTTAGAGGTTATAGATGGATAAGCATAAGGGTGAAGTAATCACTACCTATCCTCACCCATAAACCATCAATCAAGTGCAAGGAGATTTGCAAATTTCTAAAGAGGATCCAGTTCTCAAGCCGCTCTTTTGACAACTTTACTATCAAAATTTAAAAAAAATTAGTAGTGAATGGCCAAGCATATTTTTTACTCACCAAAATTAAGCTGTTTTTTTTTTTTCTCTTAACATAATGTGCATGTGTTAGTAATATACACTGGCCAGCCCCAAAAAAGTTGCTCACTCTAATATTTTGTTGAACTGCCTTCAGCTTTGAATATAGCGCATAATCATGGTTGCTTCATTTGGTCAGCTAAAGGCTCAGCAACATTACGTGGTAATAAGTGAAGTCAGCTGATGACCTGAATGTACTGAATAACCAAGTTTTCCCATTGGACTTATTCTTCCCTGATGGCGTAGATATAAATTTGGGGTTCGAATAGTGAGAATGGTTTGGGTGCATGAGGAACCATTTTCACACATGAACTGCCACCACAGAGTCCTGACCTTAACCCTATTAAAGGTCTTTGGGATGTGCTGAAGAAGACTTTCTCTCTGTCATCAATTTAAGATGTCTGTGAAAAACCAACTCAACTCTGAATGGAAATAAATGCTGTGATGTTGTGATAAGTTCGTCGAATACAGTAAGCTGTAATCAAGACAAGAAACTTAGTGAGGCACGATAGGTCTGTTGATAGTACAATCCCAAGTGGCATGGTTGGGAGCACACTGTGCATTGGCTGTTGAAGGATTCTTTGCAAACAACTGTTCCGTGATCGCCACACAGAGGGCCTTTTCTAAGACGTTTGAGTATTCCACAGAACCAAGTTCCAGATCAGAAACCCATCTTGCAGTGGGCTGAGAATTTCAGAGCAACACGCTCAGCTTTGAAAAGATAATCACCTGATCGACCTATGAGTGCTTGTATGCCTGAGAACTATTCGTTTTTTATTCAACATTCTCCGCAGAAGCATGCTGTAGGGATTTCTCAGGAAACAATGAGAATTTTACACAATGGCCACCACTTCCATATATACAAAAGGATCATGTGTACAAATAATAATTTTATCTTTAAGCTTTTTTTTATTGGGTCAGATTTTGTTATATGAATTGTCTGGTGTAGGGCTGGTGCGTATTTTAGTGTGAATTTTGTTTCCTGTCTGCAGATGGGATGATTCGCCACTAAATGCCTAAATAATGTTTAATTATTTGCTGGTGGTAAGGTGCTGGATTGCTGATCCCAAGGTCGGGGGTTCAAGCCCCACTATCAATGGGTTCTCACTGCTGTCCCCCCAGTGC
>JAOUQZ010000033.1:3611406-3624624 GCA_028564935.1 Neosilurus hyrtlii | reverse complement strand
TCCGGGGTGTACTCTGCCCTCGCCCAGAGTTGGCTGAGATGGGCGCCAGCCTCCCCGCGACCCTAATTAGGATTAAGGGGTTCAGAAAATGACATGACATGACCTATTCTCTGGCATCCAGTTCCAGCTCTGCTGTTTATACTCATAGACACCATCATGGAAAATGGCAAAATATGCATCCATACGTGTTTTATGGCTCAAAACTGAACTCCACAGAATGAAGCTATGATCAAGATATATTGGCCATAAATGTATCTGTTGATGAATGGGGGCACTGGTTGAATGGTGCAGATCTTCCTTTCCTAATCCTGACCGGCCACTGCAGTCTAGAATATCGTAAATCGGCTGTACTGATAAACCCATAGCCACAATAGTGGCTCTGTTTGTCCTCATGATTTATGACTTGTTTAGATAAGAATTCATAACAGTAACCTTGAAACAACCCGACCAATTCCTCCTCCCGCTACAATGGGAAATTACTGGGGACATCGTCAAAGTTTGTTTTGTGGCTTTTTGTACAAATTGACTACCATGGTGCAACCTATTTACAGGCTATTACAAGGGGCCAGATGGCTAATTTCAAATTCTAGATGTATACGATGTACATGATGTATACACCTCAGACCAACTGAGCCACATTGGTTTACCAAAATTGATTAACTGTTGATATATCTGAACAATAAGCTCAGATGTCATTCTGCATTTACTGATTCCTTGCTGCTGCTGAACAACAACACAGTTACTCTTAACATTAGTACAATAAACAAACTTCTATCTGTCACAGGTGGACATGAGTGGGACGTCAGTGTCAAAGTCTTTATTTGTCATGTTATTTATTACTTATTCTTTTCAAAGCAGCCAGTCAAACTTGTCAAATTTATGTTTACGAGAATGTTTAGGAAAGTTTAGGCAAAAGCATTTAAAGCTTTCTTAATGGGTATACACAGCTAGATTTTTACATAATTATCTCACAGAGAACATAAAAGTAATAATCAGGGCTTTTGCATGCCAATTCTATTATGCCCAGTTTCCTTCTTTCCTTAGGATATTATAGCTATTACAATAGTTTTCTTTCTAACAAGTGATAAAATGGAGCATGTTTATTCTCAAACTGGTAGCAGGTGGTTTGTAATTACTGTGATAAAGGATTATTGTTCCAAATTGCTCTAATTGCTATTCATTTAATTACACTCAGAGTGTAAGAATTTGATTTGAGCACTTATAATTTAACATGATAATTTTTGCCTCTGGCCTTCAGAATAAGTTATAATCTTTTAACTCTCTTAAAAAAATTATCACTATTTAAGATATTTTTAATCTTGAAGGACCAGTTTGCTCCACTCGCTGTCTGATCTAAACCTAATTTCTCGAGCTATGTAAAAATACAGGCCAATATTGTTTTAGTCTGCTTTGCATTTAGCATAAGCCATGCTTTACAAAAGGTGCCAGAAGTAGGCATCAGGTGTGCATATAAATTGTTTAGAAACTCCAATCCACAAATTATATGTACAGCTATGTTCAATATAGAATGACAGCCTCATTTCCATTACTGTATTTGTTTTATTGCACCTCCCAGCTGCATGGATTTGGTATCCTAACCACAGTAAGAGAAAAAGAATGTGAAAAGGTGGTACCTTTGCTATTCCTCTTGCCTTTTTGTGTGTATAATTGTGTGAGGAAATGGGAGACATATTTATCACTGAGAAATGTTTCCGAAGAAGATATCTATCACCGGTCCCTCACGCCTACTCTCCTCAGCCAACACTCCATAGAGTTAATTTCTCAAAGGTCTTAATGAGGAAAGAGGGAAAAAGAAAATGTGTGCACGACAGGGCAGCATTCAAGCAGTAGATGCATGCAGGGAGGGAAAGTGATTTTAAAAAATGAGCAAAATTAGCATAGGTAGAAACTCAGTGAACTCCCCTGCTAAAAAGATTTTTAAAGAATAATAAAAGTGACCAATAACACAGACATTACATGGTCACTCTGTAAAGCTGCCGGTCTAGATGACTATCTGTTTGTCTGTCTGCACTCAATTACTCTCTCACTGCCGAACTCTAGCATACACTCATGCACACTCATTGAAAGGAGATATATCATGGAGGCCATTAATCAACTTTCAGAATATCCTCATGTATAATGCAATAACTCAGAGGTGATTCCTCTTCCAATTTATGCATTATTGTGCTTAGAACCAAATCCTAATAAAATTTCATTTCGGAAGTCAACCTTGTTTTATGACTGCATTAATATTTTCACTGATATCAGTGGATATTTGAATCAGTAATACTGTATCTAAACCTCACTGAGAGCCTCTGTATTAAAACGTGTTTACTGTGCAAACGCAGGAAGTGGAAATGGAAGTGACAATATTCCAAAGAAACCCCATTTATCTGAATAAATCAAGCTGCTGTTTCCTTCTTTGGGTTTGACCACAGCTGCACTATTTCAGACTAATCTCTGTTTGTTGTTAAACCTTCTTGCCATAACAGCTGCAAGAGCATATTACTAGTTAATTTCACTTGCATAAGCTGTTGGGTCAATGTTCTTAACTATAAATCATGCTGTAGCTTGGGGTGATAAACCCACACTTGTGAGATCTTCACCAGCCTTTGGTATATAAAGTCAGAGGAAACTGCCTGTTACAATGCAATCTGTCATATATTAGTCACTTCTTCTGAGGCTTTTTTTTTTAATCATCTAATACATGTTAAGTGCTGTATAAAAGATATTAGTACATATTACACAGGAAAGATGCAATCTGATTGGTTCACCATCTCAGGGTTAATCCTGAATAGATAATGCTTGAATCAAGATGCTGTCTCAGTTTGCTTTTTTTATGTTTCCGTGTAGCGTATACTACAACTTTAAATAAGTTTAGAAAGATGCTGTGACAGAGCTCACTTTTTTATGTTTCAGTGAAGTATATAAAAAAAAAAAACAAAGCATTTTACTTAAATAAACTTGTGCATCCTTATGGAGATTTTTCACGTTCTTTTTTTTTGTTTTAGAACAGCAGTAAATTGCTCTGGCCTCCTCAATGTCTGGCAAGCGCAATTTCAGTAAATAATTGTGAATTACACCATAAGTAATTTTTAATGGTGACACAGCTGACTACAGACATGTTAATATATAATATTTCTCACACCATGCATTCATAGAAGGCCCAAATTGCTTATGACCTTGCATTCTAACACTGACTTAGTAAGGGCATTATACTAATAAATCTAAATGATATCGCTGATTGTTTTATCTGAAGTAAATTCTGCCTCTTAAAGCTTTAAATCCAGACATTAAATGTCAAGACAGTGGAGAAGAAAGGAAATAAATGCACAAAGTCAAAGTTCAGTTGCAATCTTACTGTCAGAAAGGTGTTGCATTACACCTCACTAAATTAGATTCAAGATCTTGGATAAAGGTGAGGTGAAGCAATGCCTCTGAATAAAACATTTCCCTTTTGCAAGCTTTTGCAGCACAAAAAAAATTGTCTGAAGGAGGCCAAATTCAGTAGTGAAGTGGTGAGATGCAAAGAGAACGCGAGGAATAATGCGTTATGGATTGAAGCTGTCACTCCGGTTTCTGAGGAGGTGAACCCATTTGCATTGCAGTTGATGAACGAATTGCAGAATTTCGACCATAAGCACCAAGTGTTGCATCTTAATATAGGTATGTGAGAGATCCGAGCTCCTGATCTTCCTGATCGAGAATGTCAACAGCATGAAAGGTCACAATAAAACTTCTCGAGTCTCTCTCAGATGTCTTAAAGGTATATATATACATATACACACACACACACACACACACACACACACACACACACACACACACACACACATTCAAAGACTACACAGAAATGGTGCAATCTGATTGTTCTGCTGAGAGGGAATAGGATGAAATAATCTTGAAAAGTTGATGCTTGAACCAAAACGACGGAGATTTACAGATTGTCATGGTCACTTGGAGGTCTATTTACAGGTAGCAAAAGAAATCACAATATTCCTGTGTGGTATACACTCTATCCACCCTACTAACTCAGGTAAGTTCTTGAATTAAAATTATGGGCAAAATCTAATGATCACTGATTGTGAAATTCTAGAAAATCCAAATTAACAGAATGGCCTTGATTCAAACCCTGTGCTATCCACGAAGCCTATGCCCCCCCCCCCCCCCACACACACACACACACACAAAAATTGCATTAATATTCATTTTAAAATGAGTGAATGAATGACAGTCATGTTCACTTTTTATATATTCATTACAAAATTCCCAAACATTAAGACCTGTCAGTATTAATATTCAATTAAGTGGTATTAATGTAATTGTGACAGTGCAGAAGCCTCAATAAATCCACATAAAGAGTTGACAAACCGGACACAAACCCTCTTAAATTTACACTGTTGTACTTTCAGCGCCTGAATTAAGCCTCCTTAATTTTCCTGCAAAAGTAGGCATTTTGGAGCTGCACTGGAGCCAGCCTCATGATAGTCTTGACATGTCACTGGAATGTAATATGACATTTTTTTGGTTTGTTGCATGTGTGATCTGCTGCCTTTGATCATTAAAGCAAACCATGACATCAGCCATACTGCTATGAATTATAATATACTTTGATCCTGACAAATATTCCAAATTTTCTTCTGCTTGGTAGGCAATATATTGCATTCCTCAAGAAGATTGATGTGAATGATGTGAAACAGAGAATAATTTAGTTTTAAAAGCAGTAAGGTCCAGAAAATGTATCTACATAATTGCTTTCATCCAACTTTCTACCCCCTCACTCGCCACTCTTTTCACAAAGTAATACTAAGTACTTGGTGGATGCATAATATATATGGTATCAGGTTGTTTGGATATAATTTGAACGGTGCCTCTTACGTTTCCAAGAATACTTAGTTTTTTAAAGTGCTACTGTGTCTGGGTTCCTGGTTAATTCATTGAAAACAAATTAGTATAGATGGTTGGAGAATGTCCAGTATGTGTTTCTACAAAGGAGAAGGGAATAACTTGCAGCTTATGACCTGATCTGTTACTCTAAATGTGTTGTGACCTTTAAACTATACTATAGAGATTAGTGGATCAATATCACAAGTGTAGGCGTAAGTGCATTCACACATACCAAATTGTCCTTCCATTATCTGTTCCATAGCCTCGGCCTTGCACCACTTTGTAAACGTGGGTCAGGCTAATTGTGGGTCCATATTCACCTGATATAATTTGCACGCATCCGAGATGTTGACCCAAGCAATCATGTAAATCATGTAGCAATATGCAGTCATGTCCACTTAAGCCTCATTAAGTAAAGTTGTCAATGTTATCATTTTTTTTTTACTGCTCAAAAGGAATTGGCTAAAGCTTGGAGCACTTCATCTGTGTGTCAGTGCTGATCTCTAAGATTGTGCCTGATATGACAGTTGAAGAAAATTAAAGACATTAGCTCAGCTCTGCAGAGCAAAGCCACAGGTCTGAATAATGCATTACGTTGAGATGGCTCCTGTGTTTAAGTGATAAACAATCCCAGACAAATGCTCTCTAATGTAGCATTAGAGGAATTATTGCCTCTGCATTTGTCTAGCTGTCAGTAACAAAAGCAGACTGTGCATGAAGAAGATGTGATCTGTTAAAGTTGTGATGAAGCTAATACCCTCTAGCATGTAGAGGCTCTAACGGATTCTCCAGTGGATGGATTGCCTCAAGGCTTACAGTTATTTACTGAAACGTTCCATCATAGGAGTGACAAGTGAAACTGTAAATATGTATCCAGACACATCAATAAAAAGTTGCTATGATGATGCAGCAGCACAGTTTCAATGGAAAATGAGCTGGGTTTCCTGTAGGGATCAAGTGAACCCATTTTCCAATTTGGAAAATATCACGCTTTCAATGTAACGTCATACTGACTGCTTCATAATAAATAAAATATTTCTATAAATACTAACTTACACAAAATCTTAGAGACATACACATGCTTTAAAACAATGTGTCCTCTGTCCATGTATATGTAGGACCTATTCAAGATTTAAGAATCAAGAGTCTTTATTGTCATTATGTTCCACTTACTTCACAGGCTAAGTTCACAGGCTGAAAAGTTCATACGAAAAGTTCATCTCACCATCATCCTAGGTATCCAAGTGCTGTAACACCAATGGAAGAGGGGAACAAAAATAGTCAACTATTGCATCATGGTCGGCATATGTACTTTTTTATGTACATTGGCAGTATGTTAATGATTACAATATCTTATTCAGTTTAATACATTATGCTTATTCCCATCAAATGCCAACAAAACAAGTACATTTCAGTTATCCCTTATAAAAGAGGTTTCTTCACTTTCTTTCAAAATTAATGACGGCATTAAATACATCTCCCCACAAAGAAAAATAAAAGGGAATGCTTTACTTCTGAATGTTACAGTGCTGGCATTGGAGATTATTCCTAAAAGAAACATCTACTCTCAGAAGCACACCATATTAACAATTAAACCATTTTTAATCAGAAATTTACAAACAATTTAATGAAGTAAAGTATGATATGAAGAATTATTGAGATTGACTGTATAAATCCATATCATACAAAAGCACAATTTTATAATTGTTTTATTATTCATTACAAATATTTACCCAACTTCATTCATTTTAAAGACTTTTTCAACTTATTTAATGTCAGTGATGGATCGGTCGGCACAGAGAAGCATATCAAGAATTATTTGATGACTTTCCACCAATCAGAAACAACAAGATATCTTGAATAAATAATAAGCCTGATAATGTGCAATATATGTCATGCAATCCAATTTAAATGGTTGTTACTATAACGATAGTAACATATCACACCTCAGTCTCACATAGCTGAAATTATTTCATGGTATTTGATGGTAGATTTTTATTTATTTTTTGCCTTCAGGGGGTGAATCAACATTTCCAGACACCTCTGTCAGAATACTTGAGAGCTGGGGAGCTGCTCTGAGAACGAAGAGGGTGTGTCTTACTTTCACAGTAAGTTTGGTTGTGTTGAAATTTAAAGTAAATAAAGTGGATTATCAATTAAATTTTTTCTTGTTTTTTAGATTTAAGATTGAGACTGTATTTTCATTTAGGTCCCTGTCACATATTAACTCAGAACTTATGCTGATGTATGACAAATTTCTATAAAACGCTGGCATATGCTGAAGTATTCATGTTATTCCAGTTTAGTAAGTACTGTAACGTATTCAGAACCTATCGAAAACGTATAGCTAATTTATATCGATCTTATCTCCAGTGTATATTGAAGTTTATCAATATTTGGTGTGTTTCGGAGGACCTCAGAACTTTTACTGAACGTTTTCCTAACTTACAACTAGTATATTTTGGGCATATTGGCAGCGTTTAGGGGGATTTGTATATAAAATGGGGTTCAAAGGAGGAAGCAGTCAGTATTCCTCAAGACCCCATGGGGAGCAGATGTCCATGTCATCTGAAAGATGGAAGATCCAGCAAGGCTGAGACAAGAACACATACTAGCTGTCCTCCAACATCAGCATGACCTCATCAATTTCTTCTTCATGACAGTGATGTTGATACTGCAATGTCTAGTGCGGATCTGGTTTGACTCAGCGAGCGGCAGCCTTTTATAGGTTACGTCACATGATTGATCATCGGGGATACACTGCTGCATAAGTTATCATGGCTATCATTGGTCATAAGTTGCGAACACTGCAAGCATGCTAGGCATTCATTGGTATAAGTAAGGCATAGGTTCAAAGTACACTAGACATTATTTTCAACTTTTGAGTAACTTATAAATAACGTGTGTGAATGATTGCATAACTTACCTACAACTTATGGCAACTTTTCAACAACTTATGGTCATCTTAGCAGAACGTATGAGCCATATGCTAGCACACGTCGGAGATTGACAACCTCGCTGTACTACGACTTATACCAGAGTGCTCTTAACTTACACAAAATTTACCCATGACTTATTCAACATATGCCAGCGTATTAGCCAAATTTCTCATACGTCGGCTAACGCTGGCTAAATCGTCAATGCGTGGCAGGGGCCATACATATTTCCTCCATCCATGTTTTAACCTATTAATATGAACCTGGCTGCTGGAACTACTAACAGAGCTGCTGTTATAATAAAATAATAAAAACACCTTCTTAGAACCTAATTCAGAATTACAAAAGCACTGGGGTATAAATATTATTAATGTTTGCAAGATTAAGCACCTGGCAAGCACTTGTCTGCAGTATACTGCAAAGAAAAGTTTAAGCAAAACTGCCAGTTATGAGTGGCAAATGCAGTGTTTACCTAATCCAAGTGTTTAGGCTAATATGCCAGTTTCAGGTGAAATGTATCCTACTTGCAGTTGAAACCACAATAGATACTGTATATAGGGATGACTTTATCATTCATTCAGCACTAACAGCTCAAGATGGAATTATGCAGGTTATTTGACTATATCTCCAGGGCAAATGTATGCATGCACACACAAATGCATACTGAATTTTGGACTCTGCAGGGTCAGCAGCATCTTTGTCCAGCTTGAACACAGCAGTGATAAATCACCACCGCCAGATTAGCACCAATAAAATGGAGAGTGTAGAGCGAGTGGGGAGTGGGGGTAGGAAGGGACAGAGATAACAAATAGGAAAGACACGAGTAAACAAATGGAGGTCTGTGATTTCGTTTCGCAATATACAGGCTAATGATTTATTTTGTAAAGGAGGATAGAGCTTGAAGGTCCCCAAAAGGAGACTGGGTTGATTCAGCACCGTGGCACATACAGAACAAACCAAGAATCTTCCCTATTATACTTCACTATACATCCTAATATCATAATTATTGTTGTAATGATCTCACTCTCTCACTCACTCATTTGCAGAGCCACTTAATCCTATAGGGTCGCGGGGAGGCCAGAGCCTATCTCAGCCGACACTGGGCGAAGAGGTGATACACCCTGAACGGTTTGCCAGACCATCGCAAGGCAGTTGTAATGATCTCTATAATGGTAATTATTGCCTCTCAGAGAAACCAAGATGATTATGAGCTACAGTCATTTTTTATTTAGTTAGTTATCAATTTTTTTACATCACTTCAAATAACTAACACTTGGAAAGTGGAAAGGTCAAAATAAAATAAAATAAATAAAATAATGCTCAAAAGAAATTGCACAATTCACGACACACGTGTACCACACAAAAGATACATTAAAGGGGTTCTTTAATTGGTTTTACTTCAGGAGTCTAATGGGCATCATTAAAATATTTGGAAACTCTCTGAGTTCTGGGAAGGCACATACCACATCTAATTAATAACCTTGCAAGCTGTTGCCAAGGTCCATCTCCATGGCAACAGGACCAGGAAGTGACATGACGCAGCTCTTTGGAATGCCATTCCTGAAATATTGAACGTCAACTCGACCTTTGGTTATAGTCAAAATCCCCCAGCTGTTTTATTAGCGCAAGGGCAATGGGTGACTTAGAACAGTCAAGCTGAACATTTCACTAATAGGTCAATCACCTAGCGACTAGTCCGGTAGTTAACAGCCTAAGCCAATGTCAATCATTCTCCTCAGTAAAGTGGAAGAAAACATGATTACAGGACCAATTGAATGCATGCCTGGCAAACAGCCCATCAGATGAGCTGCGGTTCTCGATATGTTAACTGTTGCAAATGAGGGGAAGTCACCTAGGGCGCAGAGCTAATGATGTTCAAGAAGGAGGCGGAGTGGCTGGGAGTGAGTGGGGTGAGGCAGAAAAAAAAACTTTTCCTCAATTTCAATGTCATTGCTCATGTGTCGAGTAATGGAGAGTTTATATTACCTGCCTCTCTCTCTCTCTCTCTCTCTCTTATACACACACACACACACACACACACACACACACACACACAGAGACAAGAAATGCATATCAATTAGCAGATGCTTATCTTACACAATTAGATATAGCTACACTTTATGGCCATGTGTACATAAGCCTTCCATAAACTGTTGCTACTACTCTTTGAAGCAGATAATTGTCTAGAATAGCTTTGTATGCAGCACTAATAACATTTCCATCCTGTGCAACTAAGGGGCTCAAACATGTTCCAGTTTGACAATGCCTCATGCACAAACTCAGGGCCTTGAAGACATGATCGTTTGCCAAAGATGAAGTGGAAGAACTCTGAGGCAGACCACAACCCCAATGAACACCTTTTGGACAAGCTGAAATCCAGACTGCACCCCAACGGACACACACACACACACACACACACACACACACATACAGACATGGGGAGCTGCATGTACTCACCATGCTTGCATGGATATCCTTTGGGTAATCTGGTTTCCTCCCAAAGACATGCACATCACGTTTCAAATTTCCACTCGGTGTGGATGTGTGTGTGTGTGTGTGTGTGTGTGTGTGTGTGTGTGTGTGTGTGTGTGTGGGTGCTTGTGTTTCCCTCCGATGGTCTGGCGAGCTGTTCAAGTGTCGGCTGAGATAGGCTACTAAAATCGGCTCCCCTGATAGTTGAATTAAGTGGTTCAGCAAATGAGCGAGTGGGTGAATACTGCAGTCATTCCTTGTCAGCTTTGTTGTGGTTCAAATGAGTTATTTGTCTGTGTTTAGGGAAATAGAAACAACTAAGTTCATTATAAAATACCACACGAGCAAACAAAAATTGGGCAGAAATCGTTTGAGAGCTTGTGGGAGTCATTAAAAAAATTGAAAAAGAAAATCAAAAAATCACATTCACTTATCTGAAAGCTTTCATAAGGTCAGGGTTGCAATACATATATAATACAAAACTTTTGTGTGTGTGTGTGTGTGTGTGTGTGTGTGTGTGTGTGTGTGTGTGTGTGTGTGGTCTAGGTATTCATCATGCTGTAGGGACATTAATCTATTGACAGTCACATTATGGGGGACTGTCTTCCTTATAGGGACAAAACGCAAGTCCCCATAATGTTAAAGTTTTAAGTGAAGACGTTTCAAACTTAGGGTAAGGATTAGGGTGAGGTGCATCTCCAGGAAATAAATGAAAGTCTATGTTTGTATTCTAAAGTGATGGAAACCAGACTTTTCTCAGATGATCTGACTTTATGTATAGACAAACCATGAGACTATGCCTCTACATTTGTATAGGAATAAACAAATAATTTATTAATGAGACATTGCTATTGTTTAATCTTTTATTAACTGCTCCAATTACATCTCATTATACTCTTAAAGATAGCCTGCAAATTAAAGAAGTACAAAATAAATATAGATGATAAACAAAAAGCACACTAAATGTATAATTTTTTTTTTAGAGGATTAAAGCATGATTTTATTTATTTATTTATTTGTTGCATTGACAGTTTAAATAATGTGTTAAAAATAGAAGAACAGGAACTAAATTTGGGCAGCATGGTGGCTTAGTGGTTTAAGTACGTGTGCCAGATCAGTGTGGGCATATCTGTGCGAAGTTTGCGTTTTCCCTGTGCTTGTGCGGGTTTCCTCCTGGTACTCTTGCTTTCTCCCACAGTCCAAAGACATGCACACTAGGCAAATTGGCTGTTTCAAATTGCACCTACATGTGAGGTGTGTGTGTGTGTGTGTGTGTGTGTTGGCCCTTTGATGGACTGGTATGCTGTTCGGGGTGTACCCCGCATTCACCCAGGGTCCGCTGAGAGAGACCAGCTACTAGGATTACGCAGTTTGACAAAACAGTGAATAAATGAAAGGAATTTATATATTTAAAAATTTTAAATACTATAAGAGGTTATATTTATTGTACATACTATATGAACAAAAGTTTATGCACACTTGACCATCAGACCCGTATGTAGCTTCTTCCCAAAGTTGGTGCCACAAAGTTTAAAGCACACAAATGTGCAGAATGTCTTTGTCTGCTGTTGGGTTATAATTCCCTTCACTAGAACTAAGAGCCTCAAACCTGTTCTAGGATGATAGTTCCCCTGCGCACACAGTGAGCTCCGTGAAGACATGCCCTACCAAGGTTGAAGTGGGAGAACGTGAGTTGCTTGCACATAGCACTGACCTCAACCCCACTGAGAATGTTTGAGATGAACTAGAATGCCAACTGTCCCAGGTGTCCCTGCCTGACATCAGTGCCTGACCTTAATAATGATTGATCACAAATCCCCACAGCCGCATTACAAAATCTAATGGACAGCCTTCCCAGAAGAGAGAAATGTATAATATTTATAAATATAACAGCAAAGTGGAATCAAACCTGGAGTCCAACAATCAAGAAACACATATGAGTGTTATGGTCATGTGTCCATAAACTTTTGTCCATATAGTGTATAAATAATATATATTATATATTATATTGCAGTGATAGTGAGCACAATCCGACTGTTCAATTAGAGGGAAATAAATCACATAAAGAGCAGAGTTTGTCTGACTGTCAAGTTGGCCATTAGCGAGCTGTCCTATGTGCTATGATCTTTAGCATCTCTCCGAGAAACATTCAGCATTTTCTTGAAGAGAAAAGGATATAGTTTTCAAAGTCCTGTGAAGTACTCGCAGCTCGTTGGCAAGCTCTTCTTTGTCATGGGAATGGAAACAAGCTAAAAGCTACCACAGCCCACACAGACACAGATAAAGATGTCTTGTTCAGAAGCAGGCAAGTAACATCACCTGAAGTGAATTTAAAAAGGTCGTTTTATAATGCCATTCATTCGTTCATTTATTTTCTAAGCCACTGAATCCTAATTAGGGTCGCAGGGAGGCTGGCCCCCATCTCAGCTGACTCTGGGTGAGGACAGGGTACACCCTGGACAGCTCGTCAGGCCATCGCACACAACCAGAGCAGTCAGTTAGCCTACAGTGCATGTCTTTGGACTGTCGGAGGAAACCTAAGTACCCAGAGGAAACAAACGCAAGCACGAGAAGAACATGCAAATATCACACAGAAAAGCACTGAGCCCGGGAATCTAACCCAGGCCTTCTTGCTGTAAAGCGGATGTGCTAACCACCATGCGCAACCGTGCCAACACCATATAATCAACTACTTATTAACCCATTTGCTCGATCTACAGAGAAATCTTAACCATTGGTCTTTGTGCACGACCTCGTCTTTGTTACTAAAGACATCAGGTTGAGATTTCTTGGTTAATAAGCAGTTAATATAATATATATATATATATACAATAAATTCTGACTGTGATGGCCTGGCGATCTGTCCAGGGTGTACCCCGCCCTCGCCCAGAGTCGGCTGAGATGGGCGCCAGCCTCCCCGCGA
>JAOUQZ010000033.1:3588552-3602603 GCA_028564935.1 Neosilurus hyrtlii | reverse complement strand
GACAGACCCGGCAGACCCAAACGTATTGTGAGGGTCTGTTGGGAACGTCTGGCTGAACCCTCTGTCAGGGAGGTCTTTAACTCCAACCTCCGGGAGAGCTTTGCCCAGATTCCGAGGGAGGCTGGAGACATTGAGTCCGAGTGGACCATGTTCTCTGCCTCCATTGTCAACGCGGCGGCCGGAAGTTGTGGACGCAAGGTCTCCGGTGCCTGTCGTGGCGGCAACCCCTGAACCCGGTAGTGGACACCGGAAGTAAGGGATGCTGTCAGGCTGAAGAAGGAGTCCTATCGGGCCATGTTGGTCTGTGGGACTCCTGAAGCAGTTGACGGGTACCGGCAGGCCAAGTGAGCTGCAGCTCTTTACCCTCCGCAGGGTGCTTAAGGGTTCATAGGAGTTTGCACAACCAGTTCACATGTGTTTTGTGGATCTGGAGAAGGCATTCGACCGTGTCCCTCGTGGTATTCTGTGGGAGGTGCTCCGTGAGTATGGAGTCCGGGGCTCTTTGGTAAGGGCTGTTTGGTCTCTGTACACCCGGAGCAGGAGCTTGGTTCGCATTGCCAGCAGTAAGTCAGACTTGTTCCCAGTGCATGTGGGACTTCGGCAGGGCTGCTCTTTGTCACTGGTCCTGTTCATAATTTTTATGGACAGGATTTCTAGGCGCAGCCAGGGGCTGGAGGGAGTCCATTTTGGGAACCACGGGATTTCCTCCCTGCTTTTTGCGAATGATGTTGTCCTGTTGGCTTCATCAAACCAGGACCTTCAGCATGTGTGGAGCAGTTTGCAGCCGAGTGTGAAGCAGCTGGGATGAGAATCAGCACCTCCAAATCAGTGGCCATGGTTCTCGACCGGAAAAGGGTGGCGTGCCCTCTCCGAGTGGGTGGAGAGGTCCTGCCTCAAGTGGAGGAGTTCAAGTATCTCGGGGTCTTGTTCACGAGTGAAGGAAAGATGGAGCGTGAGATTGACAGGCAGATTGGTGCATTGTCTGCAGTTATGCGCTCAATGTACCGGACCGTCGTGGTAAAGAGGAAGCTGAGTCGAAATGCGATGCTCTCGATTTACCGGTCGATCTATGCTCCTACCCTCACCTATGGTCATGAACTTTGGGTAATGACCAAAAGAACAAGATCACGGATACAAGCGGCCGAAATAAGTTTCAGGGTGGCTGGGTGCTCCCTTAGAGATAGGGTGAAAAGCTCAATCACTCGGTAGGCACTCGGAGTAGAGCCGCTGTTCCTCCGCATCGAGAGGAGTCAGCTGAGGTGGCTTGGGCATCTCTATCGGATGCCCCTTGGATGCCTCCCTAGGGAGGTGTTCCAGGCGTGTCCCACCGGGAGGAGACCCCGGGGAAGACTTAGGACACGCTGGAGAGACTATGTCTCTCGGCTGGCCTGGGAACGCCTCGGGGTCCCCCCAGAAGAGCTGGAGGAAGTGTCTGGGGTGAGAGAAGTCTAGGCATCCCTGCTTAGACTGCTGCCTCCGCGACCCGGCCCCGGATAAGCGGAAGATAACGACGATGACGACGACACTATGTTTGTGTAGTGGTTAGCATGTCTGCTTGACAACAAGAACGACCTGGGTTTGAGTCCCGAGTTTGGGTGTTTATGTGTGGAGTTTCCTCTGCTTGTTCCCTCTGTGCATGCGTGGGTTTTCTCCAGGTACTCTGATTTCCTCCCACAGTCCGAGACATGCACATTAGGCTACTTGGCTGTTCCAAATTGGCCCTAGGTGTGACTGGATCCTCACTTTACAAGACTGACCTTCCTTCATAGTCCTCTTCAAAGGGAACAACTTGGTGAACGCAACGCAGCTTCAGTTTGTGTGTTGGCAACACCCTGTAGCTTTTGCTTCTTTGGAATCTATTTTCCTTTGACGGAGCAAAAACAAACAAACCATTCGTCTGTATTGCATTTGAAATGTCAGTTATTTGATAATAATTTGTTGTTCATAGAAATTTTGTATAAAAGCAATATCCTTTCCTATTCTGCTGCTGCGCTGAATATCAGCACTGCTGTGATTACTGGATCACGCTGATATTTAGTACAGAGGATTCTTGCTGCTAAGGGAAAAACAATATAGGCATTCAAATCACTGAAGTTACTGAAAATATGTAAATCAATACTGTAGAATTTTCAAATCTATTTTCATATGTGCATTTTTTTTAGCTTGTTCTCAGCTTATAAAACATAACCATTCATGCCTACCTATACACTTGGTGTATTACATACATACCCACAGTATAAGGATGCCTGTAATACTTTGCTGGTTATTATAACTGAAAGGATTTGTCATTGCTGTATTCGGAAATCAGCACAGCTGGAGTAAATGTATCAGTACAGTGTGTTGAATATGCAGCCATTCTTTAAGAGTTGAAAGCCGAACATGTCTTCTAAAGCTCGAGTGGAAAGAGGTGGTGTGTCATCTCAAGGGTATCCTTATAGCATCTATTAAGGCAATGTGATTTCCACACAATGTGACCAGGTGAAGAACTCGTTCCCTCTGTCTCACTCACTCTTCACTCCGTCTGAGTCAGTAATTCATTCAGACACACCAAGTGTCTAGGGACTGTGTGGAACTTTGTGTTTATGTGCTTCACACGCATATGCAGCTGTGTGTGTGTGTGTGTGTGTGTGTGTGTATCTGTGTGTGTGTGTGTGTGTGTGTATATGTTGGCTGGCTGTTAATGATGAGCAGATGGTGGGAGCAAGCCGATGACCGGAGATAGTCTCAGATCACATAAGGGACATCTGCTGAGTAGACACACATGTATGACAGACGTGGTCACTTCTCAAGCCATATCTGCTTTCTCCTTGTCCTTCACTGTCATGTTACTGCGCAAAATAGCCCACCCTTCTGTCACTATTAATTTACCCTGTAAACGATTACATGTTGAAATGACTACAGTCAATACTATATTTAAAAATAATAAGTCATCTTCAAAACCTGTGTTGGTTAGTTCTGTGATTTGTATTAATTGAGAAGTAATTAAATAAATAAATTCATTAATTAATAATTGATATTAATTAAGAAATTAATAATTTCTGCAGACTATAAATAAATTTAGGTTCAGTTTACAGGGGAAAATAACCAAGCAGGCTGTGTTTAGATTCTTCGTGATATTAATGATCTTGCATGTTTGGAGATCATGTTCAACATCCATTAGTGTGATGATTAATTTTGAATAGACACAACTTTAATTGGCAATTTCAGTAAACTGGTATTAATTTAAACATCAATAATTTCAAAACATTTTAGCATAACATTACTGCTTTGGGTTACTACGTGACATACATAAAAATAGAAAACAATAACTATTCGGTCAAATAAATATGGCTTTTGATTTGTTAATTGAAATTAAATAAATAAATGTATACTGCAGCCATAAGGAGGTGGATGGACTTTGTCTATCTTGGTATTTATTTACTCATTTATTCATTCATTTTCCCTCTCTGAAAATGTCTACTGTGGACTTTAAAAAGTCTTATTTATTTATTTATTTGTCTGTCTGTTTGTTTGTTTATTTATTTATTTGCTCACTCATTCATTCACTCACTCACTCACTCTAATGTGCATGTTTGGACTGCATGCAAACTTCACGCAGAAACACCTTCGCTGGATCCAGAGCTCGAACCCAGGACCTTCTTGCTTTTAGGCAGTAGAACTAACCACTACGTAATATTCTTATTCACTCTTTTTTTTCTTCTTCTTCTTCTTCTTCTTATTATTATTATAATAATTAAAAATACATATTAGTGTACTTAAAATTACCTCTCAATAATACTCTTTGATGCTAAGACCCTGTAACACTGTTATAAACATGTTATTAACTTCTTCTCATGACTTAGAAGTGTGTAGGCTTTCCCCCCCACACACATAATCTGGGATTCAGTGATGAAACATCTGTGACTAAAAATAATAACAGTGTAAACATGCTTTCATTGACGGCGACACATCAGTATACACTTCTATATAGTATAAATTCTCATTCACATCACTTCTAGCTTTCATCCCCAACTGTGTTAATCTTGTCAGCACCAGCATCATGAAAAGATTAATAAAAAGCCAAAACCACACCCAAAATCATCATGTCAAATTTACAGTTTCAAAGTATCACCATTTTTTTTTTATATACTGAGTAAGTGTCCTAAGCTAATGAATGTACAAGCATGGTGACATCACAGATAATTTACACTTAATGACACCTGCCAAGAATGCAAAACCAACAGAGCTATAAATAGCAAAATGACAAACTGTGAAAGGGTATAAAATTTCACATAGTCATGATCGCAGGTCACCAGCCCTGATCCTGGAGTACTCCATGTTCTGCACAGTGTTTTCCTTGCTCTTACACACCCAAGGAAATCCAATCCTTCCTCTGAACCTCCAGCACTGCCAGCACATCTAGCACAGATCGACTTTCTTTTCTGTTCTGGCACCTAGCTGGTATGAATTTCCCCTTGCTGTCTCAAAAACACATTCTACAGTGTTTAGAAAGTCACTAACTTAAACCACTTTAAGTACCTACATTTGCACATTATCTGAACACAAAATTCCCATAAAAGGGATTTTAGACTGATCACACTGGTTATGGCTGTGTGGTAAATGCCATGAATATAAACGTGAATGTATGAAATACTAAAATATGAAGGGCAGGTTGGCATTGAAGGACCAGGGTGGTGAATCTGTGGTGTAAATGCTGCTGTAAACATTTTACTATTGTTTATTTTGCAGCACATTTACCTCAGAGCAAGAAGGTCCTTGGGAGTTTCTGCGTAGAGTTTGCATGTTCTCCCCTTGCTTGCTTGGGTTTTCTCTGGGTACACCGGTTTCCTCTCATAGTCCAAAAACATGCCCAGTAGGCTGACTGGCGGTTTCAATTTGCCCCTCAGTGTGAGAGTGTGTGAATGGTTGAATCAGCTGAGATAGGCACCGGGCTCCCCACGACCCTGGAAGGATTAAGCAATTTGGCAAATAAGTGAGTGAGAAAGTGAGCGAGTTTATTTTGCGTTCAGTTTTTTTTAAGCGAAAGATGCATCATACAGAAATCGATTTAAACAAGCGAAACTAACACATTTTGATATTTTGCTTCAGCAAGATGCATATAAACAGTATTTCCTTGGCTGGAGAAATAGGCTGCATTTTTAAAGCAGCATTAGACTATACTGTTATTCATAATGCCATCAATTATAGTCATAATTCCACTTGGCATCAACATAAACCGAAAAAGGAGGTGGGGTGTAGCTTTCTTTTATTTATTTCTCACATATACATTACAAGCATGTTCTCCCTGGCTTGTGTGGCTTTCCTCCGGATGCTCCGGTTTCTTACCGTCATCCAAAGACAGATACATTAGGTTTACTGGAAATTATCGGTTGTCCCTAGGCATGAATGTAAGTAAGACTGGTTGTGTGTGTTGGCTCTGCGATGATGTGGCGAGTTATTTAGGGTGTACGCCGGCTTCGCACAGAGTTGGGCTCCAGGTTTATCGCTCCTCTAACAAACTATAAAGCGATTTTAAATACACATTACAATTCACTGAAAATCTTCTCTTTACAAACTCCAGCTTGTTTGAAAATCTGGGGTTATATAGTGCAGGGTCAGGCATGACACAGAGCCCCAGATAGGGAAGACAGGGTTGGGCCCTAACAAGGTCCTTAACTCATCTCATCTGGGATTGTCGTGTCTCACTCATCAAAGTAACTTCAAAAGCCTGAATAACGCTGGGATCACAAGATATTTTTGTCTTTCACAATGGTCGTCATGGCGATCATAGTGTTCTAAATTCTTGCTGTGTCTTGGCCGGGAGACTGGCAACTAAAAGTTTGAGCCAGACTAATCACGTAAAGTCCTTACGTGTTGTCAGGGAGGAGGGTCAAGAAATTGTGGCTGCAGAAGGAATGTCAAAGAACACAAACAAGGAAAGAAAATGCAAATAAATAAATAAATAAGCGAACAAATACATAAATATATAAATAAACAAGGGGCAGCATGTTGGCGCAGTGGTAAGCTCGTTCACCTGACAGCAAAAAGGTCCCGGGGTCCGATTCGGCGTGAAGGATGCATGTTTCCCCCATGCTTGCGTGGGTTTCCCCCGGGTACTCCGGTTTCCTCCTACAGTCCGAAAACATGAACAGTAGGCTGAGTGACGTTCCAAGTTGCCCCTCGGTGTGAGAGTAAGTGCGAATGGTTGTATGTGTGTTGACCCTTCGATGGCCTGGTGAGCTGTTCAGGGTGTTCTCCTCTTCGCCCAGAGTCGGCTGAGATGGGCGCCAGCCCCCCTGAAATCCTAATTAAGATTCCGCTGCTTAGAAAACAAACAAACAAATAAATAAAATGATCAAAACTCTGACGTGCAGGACTTTTTTATTTGTTTGGAAGCAGTGGGACGTCCCAAACCTGACATGGCATAAAAAAATCGTGTGGAAATCGGTTTGTCGTCGGTTCTGATCCCGGTGTAAGGGGGTTAGAGTGGATCGGGGTCAGAGTGTGTATGGTTTGCAGCCGGTAGGTGGAGACACTGAGTAAGAGAGGAGCAGGGAAGCAGGCGGAGCGGCAGCGGCAAGCGCACGAGCGCAGGGAGCACACGCACACGCACACACACACACACGCGCGCGCGCACACGCACACGCACAGATCACCGAGCGGATCGCACAGTCGCTTCATGCTGCTGGAGCGAGCAGTATAACCGACTAGAGAGCAAAAACCGGGGAGGAATTACAGCAATCGCACCATGTTCCGGAAGGGAGGTGTGGCGCTGACGCTCGTCGCTGCTTTGCAGGTAAATGAATTGCGGTGTCCGCGTGCATGTTGCCGTGCTCGCGCTCGCGCTCGCGCGGTGGACGCTGCTGCAGCAGCCAGTGCGTGTTTTCCTTTATCTGCTTGTTTGTTTGCTTGTTTTCTGCTGCGCGGTGTGTAAGTTGGAGTGTGTGCTGAGTGTGCAGACAGGATGCGGCTCGTTCCTCGCGCTGCCATGTAAAGATGCCCCGGTTAGAGATGACGGCGCGTGCAGTCGCTTATAGACGGGAACATGTAGAGCTGAAGCCTTTCACACCGCCGGGCTGTTCAGTGCTAGTAGTTCATTCATGCTGCACGATGCTGTGCGAGGAGTCCCGGGGTGCTGCGCGTGCAAACGGCTCCCGTTAAACGTCCCGTGCTGGAAAAAAAAAAATCCTTCATGCACGTGAAAGTTCCCTTGTTGTTGTTGTTGTTGTTGTTGGTGTTGGTGTTGCAGGGAAAGCCCTGAGTTCGTGTAGTGCTTGTTGTGCACGATGCCACTGAAGCTTTCAATAAGCGTGTAATGAAGAGCTCGTTGAAGTCGCCGCAGGGCGGTAATGCGTCCCCCTGAATGAGCTCCACGCTGAGACCCGCTCAGTCCTGCACATGAGATTTCTCGGTTGGCTTCTGCGTTTGTTATTTCGGTGCTCTGGAAAAGGCACTGGTCGTGTGAGGAAGAATGAAAGAAGAACCCAGTGTGACGTGCACTGGAGCTGTGAAGCCCTCCACCAGGGTCCTGACATCCTAAAGCAACATTTTCAAACAGATTATTGCAAGAATTTGAAGAACAAGAAGAGAGAGAGAGAGAGAGAGAGAGAGAGAGATTGGGGTTAGGGTGGTCATCTCACAGCACCAAGGTCCTGGGTACGAATCCCCGGCCGATTCTGGTTGCATGTTCTTGCTTGGGTTTCCTCGTTGTACTCCAGTTTCCTCCTACCGTCGAAAGACGTGCGCATTAGGTGATAGGTATGTGAATGTGTCTATGTGCTGGCCTTGTGATGGATTGCCCTGCTGTTCAGGCTGTCCCGGGTTTGATCAGTCGGCTGATACAGGTTCCAGCCTCCCGCAGCCCTGGTAGAATAAAGCGGTTGAGAAAATGAATGAATGGTCTGAATGAGGGACACTTGACGAAATATTATGGGTAGCATCCTGAAGCTTGGTTCTGTTTGCTTAAGGGGATCCCTTAAATGTTCTACAAGGAAGGGTTTTCTTTAAAAAATGAACCAAGAACAAGCTGGAAATGGTCAACACTTGTTAAAATTAGTGTTGCTCATGCACCAAACACATTCCCCCTTTAACATAGATACATAGATACGTAGATACATAGATAGTTATTAGTAACTATAGTAGTTATGTTATATGTCAGTAGTTTTGTGTGTGTGTTATTAGTTTTTTTAATAATGCACAGATGTTGGTATACTGTCTTGTACGATGTGTGTGTGTTTGTGCCTACTCCGAGGTAAACATGCATATTTAAAGGCTTCATGCCTGTTTAAATCCTGGGGAAAGAGTGGGGGTCCGGTACCCACTGTGCAGCCTGGCTCCAGGTTGGGCCCGATGAAAGGTTCTGATTAAGGGGAGGTATGATTAGGTGAGGATGCTCTGATGCCTTGCTCCGCTCTTCTTAATCACACCTTTCCTGTTCCCTGCTTTCGTCAACCCTATCCATTCTCATCCATCTGCACGGATATTTTATCCATACGAGCTAACAGTACGGTCCTGTGCAAGTATTTGATTTCTCCAATTTTTATCTAGTGATTCACTGGTGCTAGGTATACATCGGAGAACGATTCTCGCACAATCTGACCGACCACCAGCACGTTCCTGTTTAAGTCAGTGCTAAGTGTCTTATCAAGCATTTCATTTGAAAGCAAGTAACAGGTCACTCAAGCCCCCTTTGAGGTAACAAGTAATTAACATGTTTGGTGAATCAGCCGTCTCATTAGCAAACAAGGCAGCCGTCTCCTCTCCTCCTCTGATCTCACTCCAAAACAAAGAGGCCAGTTCACAGTGGACATCAGGAACCAAATACTGCCTTCCTTTGATCTTTAAATTTCACCCACCGAGAGCCAAAATAGACATTTACCCACACTGGGGTACAGAGGATATGACGTACAGCGGCTGAACTAGATCTTGCAATGTGGCTTTAGTAGTTCATATTGCTGTGTAAAGTGATGAGACACTTCGGCTGTTGGTCGTGGGATGAGCGTTGCTTTGTGCTGCTTTGTCATGCACTAGGCGTGTTCCGATATGAAATTTTCATAGAGTAATTGCCCAAATGTTTATCTCAGTTCATACCAAAGACACAATGTTGTATTTAAAAGTAAGATTACACATTTACAGCAACCTGGCTGATCAGGCAGCAATTAAACTGGCAAAAAAGGCTCAGCGGGGGTTTATCACATATAAAGGCAGCCCAAAATGCAGTCTACCTAGGCAGCCTAATCAAAGCGGCTTAGCAGCAGTACTGACTGTACTTTAATTAAAAAAAAAAATACAGATGCGGCATATTACAACAGATAACGACACATACCGGTCATGTGCCTTGCATATGGGAGGACTGAAATTAGGCGAGGACTTGCAAAGGGTGTGTGTATGTGCGCGTATGTGCCTCCAGAGCTGGCTTGTAAAGCCGGACCATGTGTTGGACAGTCAGCCCCGCTTTGGCAGTGTCTCGCCCTCATGACCTCATCAGTCTAATTACCCCCCTCTCCAAAACAACAGATGCTTCAGTGCCATTGGGGGGTAAGGGAAAGAGCAGTGGAGGTGGGGGAGGATGAGAGAGGAGAGGAGAAGAGAGCGCATGGCAAGCCCTCGGGGACGACGACACTCATGAGCTACGCTGAATAATTTAGGAGACAGAAGAGAAGAGGGTTATTAATGTTTTTTCACCTGGAGCCACTAAATCAATTGATCGATGCCCAGTGGCACAACATGATGAAATATACCGAGTATGCCAAGAGGTCACCATGAGCAGAACCGAATTGTGCTTTGCTGTGATAGGTCAATTTAACAGCATTTTTTTTACAGCGAAACTGAGATGAGTGGAATTCATCAGACTGTAATTTTATTCAGAATCAATATTATTTATTAAATTATTATTTTTTAAAGGCTGAAATCCATGCCACAGTGTTTAAGATCAGACGTTATATTTCTAATCTAAAATGGCGACACATGCTCTCCCCAAAGTTATGGCTAAATGACAATTCTTTGTTTGGCATGAGGAAAGAGCTCTGATTAAATCATGTGCATATATATAAATACATTCTGATATGACAGCGGCCTCTGCAATGAATGAATTTACTGCAGTGGCACCTGTGCGATAGGGGTTTTTGTGTGTGTATGTGTGAGAGAGGCAGAACTGCTTGTTTGTGTGAACTCAGGGTTTGTCTGTGATGCGGTGGCGTTTTTTTTATTTTACAATGGTAGCCTACTTTAAAATGTGACACCAGGTCCCACAATTCCTAGCAAGCAGTCCGCGAGTTTCCTCAGCGAGTCATGCCAGTTATCTAGATAATGAGAAAATGAAGCTGTAATTGACGTGCTAAACCAAAACCCCAAACAAGCCCATCAGGAAGAAATGTGAAACATAATATATTGATCTTTTGTATATGTGTGTTATAACCTTGATTTAGTATTATGAGCAAATAAAGAAATGTCTCATGTTTAGAGCTGGGTTTTGTGCTTCATGTATAAAATATTTATTTCCCCTTGCCAGTCACATACCTGTTCGAGTGATGAACTGCGCTACTTATCATACTTCGGAGATGGTAAAAAATGTTTTATGCTTATGTTAGAATTTTGTGGTGTGTGCTACAGTATGGCTACAGCATCTGTAGCATCAGATCGCGATTGCATCGTATCGTAATTCTTTTGTGAGGGGATTTGTGTGTTACCACACTGGCTCCAATTTTGTTTATTTATTAATTTTTATTAGTTAACTTGTAATTTTGTAATGTTTTAACGCTAACTGGAAAAAAATAATGCTTAATGGGGGCGGCCAGTTTGCATAGTCTCATTGCATAGAGAGTTGTTCTCTCTCTGTGCTTTTCCTCTGGGTACTCCAGTTTCCTCCCACAGTCCGAAGACATGCACATTAGGCTAAATGGCTGTTCGGAATTACCCCTAGGTGTACGTGTGAATGGTTGTATGTGTGTTGGCCATGCAATGGCCTGGGGAACTGTTCTGGCTGCACCCCGTCTTTGCCCCTGTGACCCCACTAGGAGAACGAGTCTCGGCATATGAGTGAGTAATGTTCTGTGGGGTTTGTTAGATTTAATTACTCGTGTTCAATTCAGTTGTGTAGCTCTTAAATAAAGCTTACAGGGTCTAACGAGTTATAGGTATGACCGAACTTTATTTTCCATCATTCAAGGTATAAAAATTTTTAAATATTGAATCAGGGTATCGCGCCGCACGAGCAGAGCATCATTGATAAGGAAAGAGCGTCTAACCATTGAGTTGCTTTTGGAACGTCAAGACAAACCTATAGCGTATGTACATCCATCCCTCTTGTCCTTCCAGAGTACATGTACACATGCTTACCCTGTATTATTCTTTGAAAATTTTGTACCTCAAAAAAGGTAAAACGTAAATATATATATATATGTGTGTGTGTGTGTGTGTGTGTGTGTGTGTGTGTGTGTGTCCGGGAGAGTAATATAGAGAATAAGAGGCTTGGGTCATGTGATATGACGTTATCGTTAATGACTTGAAATAAATAAACAACTAATGATATTCTTGTGTTATTGAAATGTTCTCTAAACCTACGGTTTCTAAATGGTGTACTTTACATGTCGAGATTAAGACTGCATGTTTGGTTACATTATTTTTGTTAACTTCTATAAACAAGTTATTAAAATGAATTAATCCTAATATACATCGGATACGTGTATGGGTTTTCAGAGTTCCCACAATAAACTCAAGTAAGAGAAATCATATGGAAGCTCTCCTTTTAGGCACTGCCTAAATCTGTATATTAATATATTGATCAAATCGGCACCTAGGTGTTTTGATAATGACATATCAGGTGGTCACTGGTGAATCTCATCCCTATACTACAGACCATCAATGTACAGTATGTAATTATTTCCAGCAGGCATTTGATTGAGATTCTTTCTTTCCTCTGAAGATGAAATGGTGTTTTATTAGGCCTGAAATTTTCTGCACATTCACAAAAAATAGTTTTTCCCCATTTTTTAATGTATTAGGCCAATATGCATTAAACCATGGTAGATGATAGAGGATAATTTTTCTTGGAGAAACAGCATTACAGTATATCAACTCAAAAAGTCAGTATGTCACATGGACAGAATGAATGGCCTTCTATTCAGTAAAATAGCTTTAGCTAATAATTTTCTAATTATTTGCACTATGCCACTTTTTTTTCTATTATATATATAGTCAGTAAATGCCAATACGTCAGTAATCGGTGGGTGCACAAGATACAGTATGTAACATGGACAGAAAATGTTCGACTTCAGTGCACTGTCAAATTATAAAGAAATATTTATCAGATGAAATAGGTTGCAGTTAATATTAGACTTATGTTTGTCCTTTTTCTGTTTGCTGTCAGATTTGCATGCCTCCAAAAACAGGCTACTTGAATGGTAAAAGTCATGTCACATGTTCCAGTTTTGTGATTGGAGCCATATAGCAAAGAGGAATCCTGGGTGGTATGTGGGAAGTGAAATTAAGCTAAATATCAGAAATAGAACAAAATAATAATAATAATAAAGTGAGTAAGTGGATTAATTATGATGTGGTTAATTAATTATGATGTGGTTAATTAATTATGATGTGGTTATCTTGGTTTTTTTTTTGCAAGACAGTTTGATACCTGTGTAAATATATTTTGATTTAATATTTTAAAAATGTCTTCTTCGGCACTACTGATAAAGATAATTCTGTCTCGTGTGAGTTTTTGCCATATTGTTCTGTCTAGTGTTCATTAAGAATTTAGTTCATGATTACTAAGCGAAGTGCTTTTGTTGTTTCTTGCAGGTGGTTTTGCAGGTTGCAGGGGCCGTGCCATGCCAACCAGGGTTCACGCAGCAAGAGTACAGCGTTGTCATCAATGACATCGTTACCGAGGGACAAGCCCTGCTTAAAGGTGAGTGAAGACGTATTTGTAATCTGTGGATTCAGTTTTTTTTGCCGCATTTGCTGCTTGATGTTACAGATGGTCGAAGCAACTGTGGCAGATTGCGGCAGAATTTTCTCTTTTCTTTTTTTCTGTCTCTCTACAATTGTCGGATAAGAAAATCGTGTGTTTGTATGTCAGAATCGAGTGGGGGAGGGTGCCCAGTTTGTGTGTCTGCGTTTGTGTGTTTGTGTGAAGGCAGAAAAGAGGGAGGGTTGTGTTTAATCAGTGGTGTTTATAGTCTAGAACACCCATGTGCATGAGCGCTTGTATGTGACAAAAAAATTTTTTGGTTTGGTTTTACTTTGGAAAGAATGTGAGTTTGTTGTGAGTGTAAGACATTCGCGGTTTAATATCACATTGCTTGGTCGGCACACAAGGCTGAAACATCCACTGATCAATAGCATTGATTACGCAAACCCATCCGAGAAAGCCGTCAATAGCACAAAGCCTACTCACCCGTCCTCATATGGTCATTTAATCACAGTTCAAAGATCTACAGGAGCTTACTTCAGCAAAGAGGAAATGCGAATGCGGATACTTTGCACCGAGGAATTACCCACAAGGCCTTTTGTTCAGGGCTTGATTTGAAAGGGATGCTGTCCTACAGATAAGAAAATGGGGAAAAAATCCTTTGGTGAACTTTCTAGCATCCTGTTTCTTCTTTTTAAAATGAGCAGCAGCACCAAACATAGCCAGAAAGATCTCAACAATAAACCAGATCAAAATAACAGTCTTCTTTCAGTATTACATTTTATTTAATCTTCTATGTGTTTGTGTAAACTGTTTGTATATTTTATTTTTCAAGGCAGGCAACACGGTGGTGTAGCGGTTAGCACTTACCCCTCAGAGCAAGAATGTCCTGGTTTTGAGTCCTGTGGCTGGTGAGGGCGTTTCTGTGTTTGTGTCCTTGAATGGGCTTCCTCCGACTGCTTTGGTTTCCTCCCACAGTCCAGTACATTAAGCAGATTTTCTTGATTGCCCCTAGGTGTGAATGGTTGTGTCGGTGTTTGCCCTGTAATGGTCTGCTGAGCTGTTCAGGGTGTCCCTGGCGTTGGCTGGGATGAGCTCCAGCCTCCCTACAGCCCTAATAACGGAATTTATATATATATATATATATATATATATATATATATAT
>JAOUQZ010000033.1:3559826-3570058 GCA_028564935.1 Neosilurus hyrtlii | reverse complement strand
TATATATATATATATATATATATATATATATATATATATATATACACATATATATATATATATTTTAGGTTTTATGTTTTTTTGAGCTGCAATAACATTATAATTATTTTGAGCACCGGAAGGTCGTAAGGACATCTGATCTATTTTGCTCTTCACGAAACTGTATGTGGGTGAAATACTATATGTGTAAACACCCACTTTTGTCTTTCTGATGAGCACCATACTACAAAAAAAACGAACATATACAGAAATTTTATAAAATGCTGTCCTTTTAAATGTGTTTGTGTTTTCTGATTTTTGTTTTTTTACATAAATTAAAAAAATTGAATTGAATTGAACTGAAAATGGCTCAAAACACCATCTACTGGTTAAAGACGCCCAGTACACTGCAAGACTGATGCTGGCATAGGGTCATCTGTTTGGTACATCTCTATATCATGAAGTGTCAAGAAAAATAAATAAATAAATAGAATGTTAACACGCTCTGATCAAAGGACGGTGGATCGCCCTCCCCCAGGCCTCAGCCTTGAGTGGGAGTCTGTGGCATTGCGCTCACTTTCAATATCCGAATCAATATATGTTAATCGAGAATCATCATTCACAGTTGTTTATGCTCCACCACCTCCACTACCACCATGACCCCACCCCAGCTCTTCTTTTATTCCTATTATGCAGTTGGTGGAGTTCGGTTCAGAGCTCAGAGCTTAAAGTTACCTCAATGTTTTTACAATACACTGTGTACATTAAAATATTTGTCGCTGCATACATTTCCTTTCCAAAATGGCAATTCAAAATAAATCTTGAACAAACAGTTTCTTCAAAAATGTGACTGAATAAGAGAAGATATCAACATGTAACACCTTGTTCTAATATTTTACTGTTGGTACTGGTGAATATGGTCAGTGCTTTTAAAATGCAGTTGGTGATGGTGTCTCATATCACGTTGTGAGATTTGCAATCCCTGGTGATTGGGCCATTGACTTGTCCTGTATCATGTAGCATTCTGCACACCACAAGTTTTCATATAATAAAAAACTTGAAAAATCTTTTTGCATAATCACTTAGATATTTGAATTATATTGTATTTATCTATAACATTCTGCTATTTTGTGTGTATATTAATAGCAGGGTTGCATGGTGGTATAGTGGTTATCACGTCCACATCACAGCAAGAAGGTCCTGAGTTCGAGTCCTGGGCTTGGCGAGGGCTTTTCTGTGTAGTGCATGTTCTCGCTGTGCTTGTATGGGTTTCCTCACTCCATCTAAAGACCTGCACATTAGGATAATTGGCTGTTTAAATTGTCCCTAGTTGTGAGTGTAACTGGTTGTGTGTGTGTGTGTGTGTGTATATGTGTGTGTGGGTGTGTGTTGGCCCTGCGATGGACTAGCAAACTGTTCAGGGTGTATCCTAAGTCGACTGAGATTAGCTTCTTACAACCCTAGTAGGATTAAGCGGTTCGTCAAATGAATGAATGGAAGATGAATGAGTGGATGGATGAATATTTAGCGTTTTTCAGTGGTAAGTGAGGTATGTAAACGTTAGTGTGTTCCATGCTTATGTGAAAGAACCTCGCCCTTCCCCGTGCGATTATTTTGATGTAATATTTTAGAACTGAACAGTTAACAGCTTCCTGCGTTTTCTTATTTATTTATTTATTTATTTTGCTTCTGCATTCTTTCTGCTTGAAATATTAAATTTGAGACATTCTATTAAAGTTACTCACCTATAAAATGTCTCCAGTGCTCTGCATGCATTTAATAAAATATACACGATGCAGCAATTAATAAAATCAGGCCACTATCAGTCAGGAAAAGAGCCTTCCTCATTTCTTCCTCATGAGGCATGCTGAAGATTTGCCTCCTCCATCTGATGGATCCTCATCACAGTATTCGGGTATCTCCTTCCCTGTACCGTTTGGCGTAATGCGTCTGTTTGTTCTGGCGCTTCTGTCTCGTCTCTGTGTGGACACACCTGTGTTGACACCTCTTTCATCTGCAATAGTCGAGCGCACCATCAAACACTTATGATATATGACCATGTTATCTTTCTCACCAAGAGTCTCCAGGGAAAGAGAAGCTGCCAGATAATATGTTTTTTTTGCTTCACTGTCCTTTGTACACACACACACACACACACACACACACACACACACACACTCAAACACACACACAAACAGAGGCAAACACTTTTATGTAGAAAATTTCGAGCTTGGTTTGTGTAGACCTCTTAATATAGCACTCAGCATTATTTCTAGAAAATCCAGGATTGAAATTTTAGTCCATGTCTGTAATTTTTTTTTAATCAGTTATTTGGATACAGATTAGGATGTTAAACATAATGAAGACACTCACGTGCATGTGCACAGGGATATTTTGGAAGGAGATAATGACAAGCCAGGCTGTCAGGATTACTGCTGAGATGTTGTGTGAAAGATCATTTGCAGCGCAGATATTTGCTACCGCGCTTCACAAATCGCACCGATTTACTAACATCAATTCCCAACATGGCGTTTACTATCACCTTTTCACAAAGCCTGTTTGTTCCACTGCATGTTTTCGCACATTTTAAGGATGCGATTATTACTTTTTTTTTTTTTTTTTTATTGCCCCCACACCCTGTAAAAATCAAATACGTCCGAAAGGCACCACTGTGATGTGCTGTGTTATCACACATTGGATTTTAGTTCTACCCGTTCCTTCCCCGGAAAACTTACCCATGTGGCATGTGCACTTTGTAAGTGGAGCGATTCTCTTTTTCAGACATTAAAGCCCTAAACACGATAGATTATTTCTTTAAGTGACTCGCAGTTTCTTTGTACACACCGAGTGCGATTGCAGTGGTCGATGATATTGACCTTAATGAGCTTCCAGTCCATCTCTTCATTGACGCGCATCCGCATCCCTGCGCATGCATAGTACGCTTAGGTCCATAAATACAGGAACACACAGTACATGCACCATTCACGGATTTGTTTTAGGGACGGCTTTTTCATAATCCACTCCAGTTCGTCATCATTCAATCTGTGATTCCTGCAGCTCTTTACACTATGTGGCATCTGAGAGACAAGCAGTGAGTGAGCAACCATGTGTGAGTGTGAGGGTAAAGAATCACGTATGACGTGTGTGCATGGAGATTGGCGAGCACAGCAGAGGAATGCATTCGACCCAGTTCGTGAAGGGAATCAGCGTGACAGCTTTGCCTTATGTTGTGTGAGCATGTGTGTGTGTGTGTGTGTGTGTGTGTGTGTGTGTGTGTGTGGTGGGGGGTGATAAATTTGAAGTCCTCACAGAGTTCAAGCAAACAAGGTCAAATGTTAAAGAGGGACGTGCACACAGACACATACGGGTGTCTTCGTTTTGAAAATGAAAGCTAGTTGAGGGAATAAAGTTTACGTCTCTCACTGTTTATGGTGAGAGGAATGTAAAAGAACCATTGCTGATTTTCATCAAGAGTGGCTGCATAGCCGTCAGCGTGTTTCTGCCCTGCGATGGCCTGGCGAGCTGTCCAGGGTGCACTCTGCCCTCGCCTGGAGTCGGCTGAGATGGGCGCCAGCCTCCCCGTGACCCTAATTAGGATTAGGTGGTTCAGAAAATGGATGGATGGATGGAAGTTTACGTTTTAGAAAACTAGCAGAATTCCAATAGTGCTTGGAACCTCGCTTCAGTGAAACAATAAAAATAATTCCGACAAAAATAAATAATCTATTGGGAACATATGAAACAATGAATTTCTGATTAATTCTAAACATCTACGAGTAACAATTGAGTCTTTTTTAAAAGAACAAAGCACTAATAAACATTAGTATATACTATACAGGAACTACGCAGTCTGATTGTTCTGCTATCTCAGGATAAAAAAACATTATTCAGAGTGAAAAATCCTTGAAACAAAAGGATAGACATACACAGTTTGTCTCGGTCACTTGGAGCAGGTTGTGTCATCATTATCAAGCTTTAAAATAAAAATTACAAAAAATTAAAAATTATACATTAAAATGTCATTTTAGTTTTTTTTTTGTTTTTTTTGTGTTTACGTGTAGTAAACACCAACCTTTACGGAACAGTTTACTTACATTTTTATGTAGTATACTGATTCCAAATGACTGGGCTCAAAAGATGCTCAAAAGATGCTGTTAGCTATATAGCACTATCGGCTCTGAGTGTGCAGGAATCACCTGACCCGGCACTGTTATGGTTAAAATATGTAAATAAAAAGAATATAAGTCTGAGAAAGGTGGGATTGCTTTGGTTTTAGTGTAGTATAAGTGAAGTTAAGTTCTGAATGGGGTTTAAAGAGGCAATCTTACACAACTGAGCCTATACACCTGCTCGTGCATGCACTCGGAGCTCACCTGCGTCCATCACAATTTAAAAATAACCCATATAAATCTCACTGGAAAGTGAGGCCGGGTTGGAGAGGTGCTCCGGACGTTCCGAGTCATCACATGGTGGTTTTCTGACTGGCATTTACTTCTTCCCCCAAAACTATAACGTTAACAAACACCACTGGTGCTTGTAGTACGAAAAAAAAAAGACCTTTTGTTTTTTCTTAACTTAGGGTCATGTTCAGCCCATAAAGGCATTAGTAAACAACAGGTACGTTCAATCAGCTAAATGCTCTGCAGCGCTGTGGTTGTCCAGGGCAGTGACAGGAGTGTGACACCCATGTGTTAGTTCAACCAGTGTATGTTATGGCAAAGTTTATATTAACAGACCACCCACCACTTTAATAAAGCTCCTGTAGAGCATGAACATTTCCGGGCGTGAATCAAAACGGCACTGTTTCTTCCTCCTCTAGGCTAAAACTAATTATATCACAGCCAGAAAAGTTCACCACAAGAAGATGAGTGTAATAATGGTCCTCTGTGTGTGTGTGTGTGTGTGTGTGTGTGTGTGTGTGTGTGTGTGTGGGTGGGTGGGTGTGTATGGGTGTGTGTGTGTGTGCGCGCGCGTATGTGTAATGGAGTCATTTAACAATTTGAATTTAATCAGGTGTGATGTGCACCATGTTCTCTGGATCTAAATTAAAATCTGCACAAATGAGGGGTGAGGTAAGAGAGAAGACGACAAGGAAAGAGGTGATACCTTGGGAATGTCCCTTTCTCTGTCTTTCTGTCTCTCTCTCACGCTCTCTCTTTCTCTCTCTTTTTTGCACTCTCTCACTCTCGCTATATCAGTCTATGCA
Organism: Neosilurus hyrtlii; assembly: GCA_028564935.1. NCBI lineage: Eukaryota > Metazoa > Chordata > Actinopteri > Siluriformes > Plotosidae > Neosilurus > Neosilurus hyrtlii. The sequence continues at coordinate 3,564,873 of JAOUQZ010000033.1, read as the reverse complement.
TTCGTTCTTAGCATTGAAATGCACCGAGCAATATGAGCTGAGTAGATAAATATGTACGGCTGTTAGCTGCCATTTTGGATCAAAGGCCGTAGTAATTCCCATTAGCGGAGAAGTATGTGTAAGTTGGATCGTCAGATGCTGTGACTGAACACTATAACACTTTGGCAACTAATCAATGACTAGCAGCTCGTTAAGGGCTTTACACATTGTGTTGTTTTTCAAAAGAGATAATGAGTCCCTTTATGACCCTCTGTTTTCTGATGTTGGCTTTTATACCTTAATGTGCACTTTCCTATCACTACTGAACTGAAGAGTGTACCAGAGGGAACACTTGTGTGCGTGTGCGTGTGTGTGTGTGTGTGTGTGTGTGTGTGTGTGTGTGTGTGTGTGTGTGTGTGTGTGTGAAGTGCAGATTCAAATTGCCATGAACTCTGAGAGACAGCTTGAAGAATGGGGACCATTAGAGCAAACTGACCTTTACATAGCTTTGAAAAAGTAAGAGCCATTACAGACAGGCAATGCTCTGGTCAGCCCTGTACAGTGAAGAGAGAGGCTCTAAGCAGCTCATCACAGTCTACAGAGATACATTTTTAAGTGATGAAGCCTGAGCAGGGCTCCCGGCAGTGATTTCTAGGGTCATTCCAAACTGAAGTGCTGAACATTTACTGAAACAATTATTTCGTGGGGCTCTTCTTAATGAAAAGGGTCAAAACATGGACACTGCTTCCAAGGTTTAGAGGTGTTACATTGCCGAATAGAAAAATGGCATCAGCAATACTGAATTTATTCTGCATATAACTAGAGGTCACAACCAAAAATTCCAAACCTTTAATCAGTAAAAGACAAAGAAAACTCACCCTGAACTTGAAATATCTACCTGGCATCCCGTGTAACATCAAATCAACATGGCTGCACACAGCATTAGAAAAAAATCGTGGGAGCTCTACTGTATACAATTAATATATGGCAGTGGTAGTATACCCAATCTGACTGACTGAGCAATTTGGAATTTCACTGTACAGACCAGTAAGTAACTTTTTTCTTGGCACTTGACCAGAACTTTAAATGAAGTCAGTCATTTCTGTTTTTTTTTTCTTTTCTTCTGTTTTTGCTCTGTATTTGAAAAAAAAAAGTATCACATCAAACATTATTTTTTCCAATTTTTCCTTGAGAGGGTGAGGGGTGTTACAAAAATGCCATAAAATAAATCAATTATTAACCTCTGGGTTTTTTTTTTTTTGGTCAGTACAAGGAAATACCAGACCACTGTAATCTCCCTGTACTGACCTCATACTTGCTTAATAAGCAGTATTTATTTGCTTTAGATCACTCCACAGAGAGATATTTGCTTGCTACAGTTCACTGTTTAGGGAAGAATAGATACATTACTCATCATAGATAACTGGTTAACAAAATATGTCCTTTTTATTTCTTTGTTTTTGCACAGGCAAGGCCAAAAATAACTTTGCACTGGTTTGAACAATTGCAAGGCGAATTGAATGCAGCATTAATTATTCATTAATTCATTTCATTTTCAGTAACCGCTTTATCCTGGTCAGGGATGTGATAGATCCAGAGCCAAACCTGACTGTGAGGCAGGAATATGTTTTACTTGACAGGTCATGCTATATGAAGATCCTGTTTAGCTGCATGCAGGACAGTAAATGGTAGATGTCGAGAAATTTCCTTTACTTAAATGATAAGAAAAATTAAGTGTTCTTTTCTGGAGCTTTCAGCTCAGCCTCTAGTATTAGCTCTTCTTTGGTCCTCTGTCTGCTAATCTGTATGGTGAGGTTAAAAATCTTGGTGTGTTATGGACAGCTCATTGAATTTTTACAAAAAAGTGAGTACCAAGCAAACAATTTATAGAAGTTGTGATAAGATTATTTGTAGACTCTCAAACATGCTCACAAGCTACAGGTAACATTTTTAGTAAATATCTCCAAAAACGTGGGAAGATGTAACCGTAACATTATTTTGCAAGGAGTGTGTAATGCATGTGTATTGTGGTTTTGGTAAAAGTGAGCACACACTCTTTGCATTCTTTTATTTTTGATTAGCGGGCTTGCATGGAGTGAATGCGTTGTAATTAGCCACGCCTCTTTAGGATACTACAGACTAAGTAGCCTATCCTGTGTGCTCAACATGTAGCGCTTTCTTTGAACTGACCAGTCCTGTGTTGCCTTACCCCAGTGAATGTTAATAAAAAGTGTAAGGGGTCATTAATAAACAGAACGCTGTAAGGTAAGGTAATGTCTGAGCAGGGGAGGGAGTATCTAAAACCGAGCACATGGGCATTCCTTGGTTTGAACTGCAATACAATCACATCTTTTTTTCTAGATATGCAGTAAAAAGTAAAAACCTAACATGGTACTTGCATGATTGACTGAAAAGAAAACCCCAGGCTAGATGGCTCTGTACTGGGGCCTGGATGTGTATGACATTTTGGCGACGTCAGAATGATGTTGTTCATAAAAGTCATGTACATGGTCTGAGTAAACTTTATGGTTCAACGTTGTCACAATACTCAGATAATGATTTGTGCATCCAACCAAATGATGATCTTTCCCAAACGTTACAATAATGTTGCAGAATGTTGTGTGTTAGCTGGTTAATGTTCTGAAATGCCACAATGCAAATGCAGAAATATTTCAAAAGTAAATCCACTTTTATTCCCACAAGTCCTGGAAACAGTCCTGGAAACAGTGAGTCATGCCTTTATTACTTCTCAGCTGGACTACCGTAACGTCCTGTAACTCTTTCATGATTACAAATGTTCCGAAATACAGCAGCTAGACTTTTACGTGGAACTAAGAAAAGACAATACATCACTCCCCTCCTGATTAAAAATTTTGCTTTTTTTTTTTTGTTAATGATTTAACCTAATAGTACAGTCCTGATCTGCTCTCATACTCTGCCCCCATGTCACTTAGGTCATCTTTAGAACAATTTCTCTCAGAATCCCATTCACGCCTCAACTCTAAAGGTGACCTTGTCTTTTCTGTTGCTACCCCATCACTTTAAAAACATACCCTTTTCTCTTGCTTATATCTCAGTCTCATGTATTGAAATGGTGTTGTCAAATCCATCTCTTCATTTTTCTTATAGAATTTTACATCTTTTATTTAATCAATTTGTCTTCTATTAATCTTTTATGCATTTTTCCTTGTATATAGGGGTGTGACGGTCATGTTTCTACAAAATTATTTTGGGAGTATAGTGCATTCATCCTGTATTATACTAACTATGCTGTAGCTGTAGGCACATATGCAAATTGACACCATTGACTCGATATTTCTTTTTCTGTAACATATTTACACTTTCATACTACAGCAATTTGGTGAGTAATAGGACAGACTTCTATTCAGGGTCTGTTTTTTTCCTTGCTGCCTCGCATCTCAGTGCCTTCTCAAAAGCTAACAAGCTAAACATTTGTAAATGAGGTACTGTCATTACAGAGCAAACGGTTAAACAGCAGACTATAACATGACCAGACTACACGAAATTAGTGTTATTATGTGCAACAAGTGTGCAAAGTGACAAGAAAAAACATAATACACCATAATAACTGATTCTCATTCTATGCTAGCCTAATGATCTGAGACACAGTGCTAGGATTATGTTGGTACAAGAAGCCGTATTAAAGAAATAAAGTAAATCACAGCATCGCAGTACACCATTACCGTTTCGTTTTATTTATTTATTTATTTATTTTGTGTGTGTATCCCAAACATATTTGTTTCCATTTTCATCTTGCCAGGTTGTAGAGTTCAGATTATTAGTTTAGGGCTATTAAACTCGAATCCGCTTAACAACACGCGGACAACTTTGCGACCGTGACTCATGAACAGAGAACGACATCATTTAAAATATGTTTGATGCTAGATTACGTTCCAATTGCTTTTACAAATATAATAGAATTGTGAATATATTGCAGACGTAAGAGCGTTATATCTTTATACTGTTGCCCAGGGCAGCATTCTGGAGCATTTTAAGCTCTGACGAGATAAAGAAAGCGAGAGCTGATTGTCACGCTGAGTTAACGCTTAATGCTAATATGAGCACCCTTAGAGTTTCTTCATCAGCTTTACTCATCAGCAAGCAGCAAAGAACTACTCATCAAATCACTTTAAAAAATCAGGCCTGTCTGCAGTGTGTGTGTGTGTGTGTGTGTGTGTGTGTGTGTGTCCACATTTGAGGATTGGTTGAAGAAAAGGTTGCTCTGTTGTGTTCATAATTCTCCTGTTAGTTGTGATTCGCCTTGCTGTGGATTGTAAACAGTTTACTCTGAAGTGCCAACTCCTCAACATCTCAGTTCGGTTTTAAAATCTGAATAACAAGAAGCCTCCTACAAAAAAAAACCCTCAATCACTTCACACACGTGTCCGACTCCTCCCACCGTCCCCCGCCCCTCCAATCCACTTTCAGCAACATAGTGCATGTGCCTAATCTAGAACCGTTCTGCACTTTTACACCACACAAAAGCCAGTTCTTTTTTTTGGGGTGGGAGGATAAATTAGATCATGAAAAAATGCATGAATAACTTCAGGAGCTTGAAACCCTTGGTCTTCCTAGCTGACCAGCATTAGCAGACCTGTTCACAAGGTGTGGTGTAACCTCGTAACATGATGTGTCTCTGTTGGCTGCAAGGCAAATCACAGGTTTGTAATAAGCTCATTAAATTATCCGGTGTGACGCAATACACAAATATTATAAACCGATGCATTCAAATTCTTCCTGTGTACATCTTTTATGTTGAGAAAAAGAATTTGCATAAATATGACAACAGTTGATGCAGGAAGTGCATGTGGGGCAGATTTTTCTAGAAAACTCATCAAGAAATCTTTGTCCTTAAATTTCTTTTAATTTAATTTCATGTTTTTAACTGCTTTATCCTTGATTTGGGTTGCAGGGAGCCCATCCCAGTTAACTCCCTACACCTTGAACAACTTGTCAAACCATCACAGGCCCAGCGCGCGCACACACACACACACACACACACACACACACACACACACACACACACACACACACACACACACACACA
>JAOUQZ010000033.1:3531326-3549990 GCA_028564935.1 Neosilurus hyrtlii | reverse complement strand
ACACACACACACACACACACACACACACACACACACACACACACACACACACACACACACACACACACACAGAAACACAGTAGCATGCACATAAATCCCTGCAGAAACAGGAGAAAGACGTTTCTGTATTTATTTTAGAATTTATTCCTATCTCTGATCTATGGTTTATCTCTCTGTCTACCTACCTATCTGTCTGTTTGTCTGTCTGTCTATTTTTCATAGCATTTTACTTTTAATCACATATCGGGCATGACACCATAAAATAAATCCGATTGTTCAAAAAATGAAAAGTTGTTTAATTGGACATTCTAAATCAAAATGTATTTATTTGTTTATTTATTTTCTATATAAAGGGTTATTTGTTAATTTGGTGCAGCCAATCCAGAGATAATGTTTAAGATATCTTCCCCATAACAGAAACTCACATCTGAAGAAAATAAGCTGTAACTTTTGCTGCGTAAATAAAAATGAATTCATAGCATGCATTGATTTACAATACAAAGTAGGGCTGGGCCATATATAGATAAATTATCATATTACGACTCACCTATTCACATCGTCAGATCAATGGATACTGTGTGTTGTCATTTAGCAGAAATTTTACCTTATGTAAATTTTAGCTTATGTAATTGACAATAATATTTTTATAACCAAATATAACTTATTTATATAAAGAAAAAAAATATAATATGGTGGTAAATGATCGATTATAGAATAATGAGCATATTTATGGCAAAATTGATTAAAACAAAATGTGCGTAATTATTTCACTCTCATTCTCATTTTCAGTGATTATGGCTCAAAATGAACTTTAGTGAAAATGGACTCATTTGGTGGTGACACGCCTCATAGGGATTTCTAAACTGCTGAGCTGCACAGTATTTAAAATTACTTAATTTCTTAATTGCTAGCTTAATGACTAACACCTGTCACAGTTAGATTATTTTCTAATATAAGGCCATAAAAACTTGAACAATCGTTGATTGTACTTTTTCTGTTGGTTGTTATTTTTACTGGCATTATTTAAAATAATAGCAATCAATAAGAAAAAAGGATAATAATAATTATTATTACTTATATTATTATTAGTAGTATTATTATTTGCATCATAATTATTATTATTATCATTATTATTATTATTATTATTGTTGTTGTTGTTGTTGTTGTTGTCATCCATTCATTCATTCATCTTCTTCCGCGGGTCCGGGGTCGGGTCGTGGGGGCAGCAGCCTAAGCAGTGACTCACAGAATATTGTTGTTGTTATTGTTATTATTATTATTATTATTATTATTATTATTATTATTATTATTATTATTATTATTATTATTAGAAACAAAGCTGTACACTGTATATTGCCAAAGCTAAGTGGACACCTGGCCAATATTTCCATTTGTGGACCTTCTCCAAATTATTACCACTCACAACCTTGGAAGCTCACAGTTATAGTGGAGCTCCCAAATAAAGCGCCATAGTCATGGAACATTTGGCTTGGATGGTTGTCCCTTGTCATGCTCATTGTCCACACATGCCCACCACAGGGGACCCATTAAGATTGCCATTTTCGCTGCATTTATGCTGATTGGCTATTATGTACCACTTTCATGTCAATGAGCAGTGGTAAAAAATAGATGCATTATTAATAACAAAACTGAAACCCAAAAAATAGAAGCTAATAAAAAACATACAAACATAGAATAAAAAACACAGTCTAACTCAGATAGGAAGACAAACTAACTAGATGGGTGACACAAATAAACGTGAAATCAGGAAAACAGGAAAAAACAAACCCAGGCTTGGACACCTGTCAAGACACATTTGATCTTGGATTTTTAGCAGTGCTTGAATCTATATATTATAGAATGTCTTTGTAAGCCGTAGTGTTATGATTTTCCGTAACTGGAACTAAGGAGACCAAATATGGTCAAGCATAATGATGTTCATGTACACAAAGTGAGGTCAATTAAGACATGGTTTGCCAAGATTGGAGTATAAGAACTCGAGTGGCCTGAATCTCAGCCGACTCTAGGCGAAGGTGGGGTGCACTCTGTCCATCACAGGGCAGCACATTTGGGGGCTGACATGTCTTGGGACTGTGAGAGGAAACTAGAGTACCCAGAGGAAACCAATGCTAGTATGGGGACAACATGCAAATGCAACACAAACATTCGATCCCAGGACTCAAACCCAGGACCTTCTTGCTGTGAGGCAGATATGCTAAACACTACACCACTGCCCCCCCCCCTTTCCGGGGGAAGGGGTTGGGTGCACTGTCTCAATCTTTAATTATGACACATCACAGGTTGACAAATTTGTTTTAGCGTTTTGTAATGAGGCATATCGCTATCACAGTGTGTTCTAGTGTAATAGAGGTTTTTTCTCTTTGCTGTGAGTAAATTGCACTGAACTGGTTCATTAAGAAGGATTTCAAAGTTCTAAGGTTTTTTTTTAATTTTTTTATATCATGGCTTTTAAGGAACATAATGTGATTTCTTTTGGTCTTTTGTTTGAACAATAGCATCTATTGTTTTCAGAAAACTGACACACGTGCACACACACACACGCACACACGCACGCACGTGCACACACATTTTTATACACACATTTTTTGTGGTAGAGTTTAATATAGGCAGTATAAGCATTTCATAGTAACGTGTGATTGTCTCTGTGTTTGTGTGTGTGTTTTAGATCCGTTCAGACAGAGATAAGATTAACACACTGCGCTACAGCGTGACGGGACCAGGAGCTGATCAGGCTCCTACCGGCCTCTTCATCATCGACCCCATCACTGGACAGCTGTCCGTCACTAAGCCTCTGGACCGAGAACAGATCTCCAACTTCCATGTATGTGTGTGTGTGTGTGTGTGTGTGTGTGTGTTTGTGTGTGTCTGACTGGAATGGGGTCATATGGGGTGCTGGAAGGGTATTTATATTTTCTTCAGCTTGCGGCAAAAGATTTGTGTTTGATTGTTGTGAATTGGTTCGGGTTGTGTTCTGTAAGGAGTGTTCATCTGTTATAGCTCCCTTTATGTGCATTATGTGCATTATGTGTGTGTTCTCACCCCACAATTCTGCATTCCACTGAGGAGACACTAATACTCCCATTTAACTGCTTATCTTGGTTTCCATGGCGATCTGAGCATGCAACTTTTGACCTCTGCTTAATCCACTCTGTCAGAAAAAAGGGGGAGTAGGCAGATTTTTTTAGTTTAGAAACTAGAGCTTATCCTCACACACACACACACACACACACACACACACACACACACACACACACACACACACACGTCCTAATGAGGGTAGTGCATATACTGTACATTCTCCCCCACATTACAAGCATTAACCTCCGCCAACCTTTTGCATTAAGATTAATCTTTCACATTATATTATGTGGATTATTTAAATAAATCTGTTTCCTTCGGCTGTTCCCGTTAGGGGACGCCACAGTGGATCATCCTCAAAGGATTGAATCTGCATGTTTGATTTGGCACAGGTTTTACACCGGATGTCATTCCTGACACAACCCTTCCAGGCTTACCCAGGCTTGGGAGTGGCATTAAGAGCACACTGGCTTGTGTGCCCCCAGTGGCTGGGTTAGATTATTTTATAAATATCTCACTGTAAATCCGGGAGTAAAGGAGCTAGTACAATTGTCTACTATAATAAAATACTAATAATTTTTATGTGTGATTCTACTGATAAGGAAATTTATAGCTAAAATAAATGTTACTTAAGCAGCACCCATTGGTTGTACACTGGCTTTATAGTGCATTATGGTTAATAGTATTTCACAATCCACTGAGAATTTGGGAGACACTCTAATATGACTGTTCCAAAAAGTGCACTGTGGGATGGTAGAAAGGGAAATGGTTCAGACATGCTAATTGTCTTTTTTTTTGTTCTCTGGCTCCAGCAACTAATCAGAGCAAACATGGGGGCAGAAACATTTGTAATTGGCTAAGTGCTGCACCTAATGAAAATGGACAGGAAGCAGGGCTTGCCACATCTGCAGTTAAATAAGTAGCCTGGTTCCTAGCACTGTTTTTGAAAATGAACAGAAACCAGTTAGCTTTAATGTTTAATGAAACGTCCCCTTCTATTTAATTCATCTGCAAATTTTTATTTAATGTGTTTAATTCAGTGTGTAATTCCTCTTATGTGACATAAAGCTTGGGTAATAAAGAGAGTTTGTGATTTTTTTTATATTATTGTAAGATAATTAATATCACAGCATTTTATTTCACAGTATTTCCCCCTTAGTTAGTGTATATTATATTACTTTATACTACATTATATTACATAATATCACAGGGCCGTTTTAGATACTATTTCATAATATAAGCACAGAGTGGAGATTTGGCAGATTGTGTTTGAAGTGCAGTCTACATGATGTACTGATCACAGTTTGTGCATTAGAGGTTGCTTCGGAGGCTCACTGCGGACATTCACATACCCTTAAATTGGGTATGTGTGTCCATGTGCTGGAGGTTCGGCACTACCTACATCTTTACAATCCTTTTTTAAAACACAAAGACAATAAACTAAGCCATAATAATAAAAATAATAATAATAATAATTATTTTTATTATTATTATAGATAGAAAGAAATCTATGGAAATGCAGATTTACTGTGCATGTATATAACACATCCTCCAAGTGGACTAGAAAGTAATGTAATAACGACAGCTATGCATCCCTGGTGCCACAGCTGTACATGAGCATGTCTGCATAATCGAGGCTTTAGTCTGTATAATAGGAAACTAGACATTTTTGAGTTGTGTGTTTGAATATTGCATTTGTGTATTGCTCCAGCTGCGTGCTCATGCTGTGGATATTAACGGCAATCAGATGGAGAATCCTATTGATATTGTCATCAACGTCATCGATATGAACGACAACCGACCAGAGTTTTCTCATCAGATCTGGAACGGCACGGTCGACGAAGGTGCTAAGCCAGGTACTTAAACCCACACATATCCACTTTTTTTTTTTACCCAGCTGACGTTCTAATCTTGAACAAGTTTGTTGCACCTGCTGGTTACTGGTTGAACAGATGGCTGTGTTTGTGTGAAATCCAAGGCCGATCACTGTTTCTCTCCATCTCATGCAGGCACATTTGTGATGACAGTCACAGCACAAGATAAGGACGACCCCAACACGGCCAACGGCATGCTGAGATACAAGATCCTCTCTCAGAGTCCCGAGACTCCCTCTACCAACATGTTCACCATCAATAACAAGACTGGCAAAATCATCACTGTAGCTGCAGGCCTTGACAGAGAGGTGTGTGTGTGTGAGTGTGTGTGTGTGTGTGTGTGTGTGTGTGTGTGTGTGTGTGTGTGTGTGTGTAAGAAAGTCCTTTGATAGTCAACTTCTTGTGATACTATTCTTTATTCTTAACTTCTATTTCCACTCTTTTTGTGTCTGTTTGTGTTTATTCTGAGTAGAAAGTGTCCCAGTACACTCTGATCATCCAGGCCACTGATATGGAAGGAAATCCGACATATGGTTTGGCCAACACTGCGACTGCCATCATACGCCTACTTGACGTCAATGACAATGCACCAGAGTTCACCAGGGACACAGTGAGTTCACCGTACATGTGTAGCTACATACAAACAGAAGCCAGAAATGAGTTTTCTATTCAATCAGAATCCCACAAAAAGTCTTTGTTGTTGTTGTAATAAGAAATCATTTGAAACCCGGCCAAAAATACCCAGAAAAAGTAAATAACAAATTAACATGCAGCCACAATCAAAGCCATGTGGAGATGAGTGTGGCTATTTCATTCCAAATAAGTTACCACACATGGAGAACATTTCTACCACTTTTCTACCATGCACACTCTTTTTGGTGCCTTATTTCTGAGCATGCAGTGGGACTTTGACAAGCACATCAATTATATTTTTCATGAGGACATTAATCGGATCATCTCTCTTTGCTGCACACCTGCTCGCTTGCTCATACTTTCTCTCTCTCTCTCTCTCTCTCTCTCTCTCTCTCTCTCTATCTCTCAAATACGCAAATAAGCAAATTTAAGACATCCTTTTTCTGTATTAAATAATTGCACAATTAGCGGTTAGTTAATCATCCAAAAGCTTATTGAATCATGTTGTGAAGAATTTAAAAACTCTCCTTCCCAAATTGTGTGCTCTGAAAGGGAAATGCCTGTAAATGCATATCCAATGAGGTAAGACAGACATTAGTTTTGGCCATCACTTTTCCATCACTCACTTCACACTGTGCATCTCTGCCAAATCCCAAGAGTAGAGTTTTTTTTTTAAAGGAGGGTTTGTGTTTGTACCAATCATAAATCTGGCCCTAAAACATTTCCTTCTTTCTTTCTGTCTTTCTTTCTTTCTTTTTTTGTTTTTTTATTGCACTCTCTGGAGTTGAAAGTACAAAATCAATGATGGGGTCTAAGTGTAAGTGGAGGCTACACCGCATAGCCAGCACAGCATTTTAGCAGAACGGGCTCCAGTGTGCATCCAAGGTCAAAACCCAGGACATTACTGACCCTGTTATTAAATACAATTTGCCTGAGTATATATATTTATATTTTCATAAAAACCTGAGAGATTGTACCTTTCCCATCTCTCTACCACCGTGCTGCACTGTAAAGTTTAATTATTATCCCCTTCCAACACAGAGTGTCAAAAGGAGGACACAGTAAGGCTCTCTATCATTCAGTCTGTGGCGCACCTTTGCTTTGCAATTACTGATCTTCAACCTGTCTTAGGACCTTATTTTAAGCACAGGTCCTCCTCATTACCCTCTCTCATGAGCTCTGAGGACCTTGACCTTGAGCTAACTTTTCATGCTCAAACCGAGTTTACGCTGTCAAAATTCATCAATATTGGGCTTCGCTGTGCAATTGCTGGTCGGCCAATTGCTAAACGATCTTCCTATTTAAAACATACCTCCATCTCAACACCTTCTGGGGACTTCTGGGGACCATGACCGCAACTTTCTTTTTTATAATCAAATTGAAGTCATCTTGTCTTAGTTTGTCTTCACCGTGCAATGACTGATCAACAGTTTACCACTGTGTTGGCGGTGGATATGATTTATTGGATCTACTTGTTTACATTACTTAAAAAAGCACGCATAGACTGATTCCATAGAAAATATACTAATAATTTAAGGGGAATAGAAATTGTATGTTGTTTTCACAAATAACTAGTTAACATTTGAAATTTTTTTGAGGCAGTCAGTTTTGCTTGTTTAAATTAATTAGAAGTAATTAGGATGTAAATAATTATAATTTACAGTGTACGCACACACTGTGGAGAAGTAGAGTATCCCCAAATGATCATGTAAACAACGGTGTTGGTACTGTGAAGCAAATCTGTAATGAGATTTGTCAACGTAAGAACACTGCCTAACTTCCATCTTAATTCACTGCCTTATTAATGATAATCATTTCTCTTTCTTACTGTTTGTTCTCTCCTTAGTTCTACGGAGAGGTGCCTGAGAACCGTGTGAACGTGATTGTGACGAATCTAACAGTGACAGATAAAGACAAGCCAGGCACGCCGGCCTGGAATGCGGTGTATCGCATCACATCCGGAGACCCGACCGGACGTTTCTCCATCCCCACTGACCCCACCACAAACGAAGGCCTTGTCACTGTGGTTAAGGTTAGTTATGCACAATTCATGTGGCAGTGTCCAAAGTGATTTTACACATGCACAGTCAAACCCAGAGCGAAAACCGTTCTCATAGAGACAAGGCCGGTCAACAGCCACAGCCGCCTCTTCATCAGCATTAAAGAATTATATGCTTTTTAATCACAGAAGGCGCTATTCATTAATTATTAGTAGTCCTCTCTGGCTGTTTATTTACACTAATATCCTCTTGTCTTGAAGGGCATTCAGTTTATTTAATACCACTGCATAACTAGGTTTGTTTATGTGTTTGTTTGTGTGTTTTTCTCAGCCCATAGACTATGAGATGAATCGTTCATATTTGTTAACCGTGGTAGCAGAGAATGAAGTGCCACTGGCAGGAGGGATCCACCGCACCCGCCAGTCGACAGCCACTATTTCGATACGCATCATCGATGTGAACGAGAGTCCCAACTTTGAGCCCAATCCAAAACAGATCAAACTGGATGAGGGACTTCCTGCAGGGTCAATGCTAGCTACCTTTATAGCGCATGACCCTGACAGACATATGCAGCAGAGTATCAGGTAGATACACACACACATACATACACACACACACACACACACACATAATTCACTCGGTAAAACAAATTTACATAAATAACTGCAGAATGATAGGCACGTACAGAAGCGTGTCAGGCGGAGACAGACAAACTATTTTCCATATAAACATGCGCCCACACACTCGCTCAGTTAGAGGCAGTCTCAGCCTCAAATGCTTTGAGGTATGACGCTTTGAAGATGCCACTGAAGCTTTGTGGATGGGTTTACCACAATACTCTCCCAGTCTCAGAATCTTACCCATTTTATTCTCATCAGCTATACACATAGGCACCTTAGGCCAAATTTCAGTGCTGTGACAGCAAGAAAGTTTTCAGACCAAGATAAATGCTTGCGTTGTTCTTCTTGCTATTTCGAGAACTTAAGTGCATTCACACTGTGAAGAATGTCAACACATAGTGCACTTCTCAACGTCGATGCTCACGGTCTTGGCCATCTATGAAAGGGGCGGGGCTTTCAGTGTTTGTGAGAAACGTTTTCAGTGCTCGATTTAAGACACTACCCTGCTCCTGAGTGGTGCGTCGAAAACGTTTGCTACTATCAACCAGAAGATGGCGGGTTAGAATCCAGGTTGTTACCCCAGGCATCCGGAGTTCATGGGAGCTGTCACAGGAGGCATACTCTCACCTCTCTGTCACTCAGATGGGTGTCTGTGAGCTCACTCGTACACTCGTGCAGTGTGTTTGTAATGGAAGCAGGAGACAGAGGCTTTGTGTGTCATGGAGGGGGCATTTCGGGTATGGTGGAGGTTGTATGTGATAGCGAGGTAACACTTGTTGGGTGGAACACTACCCTGTACCCCTGAAATTCATACAGGACACAAGTAATTTTAACAGAGGTATGTGAATGGCTGCTCAGAAACAGTAAGCTTGCCCACAAACTTTAAGGAAAGTTTTTTGTGTTCTCTTTTGATGTTGCTTTTTTAAAATTTGCAGCCTGGTTAAATGAGGTGTTTACTAGGACTCACACAATCACATTTGACATGAGCGCTTTAAGTAAAATGGGACAATTGGATACCTGAATTTATTATAAAGCAGCGACAGTACACACAATCTGATTGGTCATGGCATGGTCAATAAACCTCCTATCCAGACCAGGGTGTATCCGACCGGCAACTTAGGCATTAATAGGCGCTATGATCTTAATGGAGTCTTTAGCAAAATTACTTGTGTAGTGTAGTACAGTTTAAATATTTTTTTTGTCTTTAGTTCTAAACTAAGTTTACAGCCTGAGGAAATGTTTTGCTACGAGCTTAGCATTGCGTTATTCAAACTTGCATTGTTTGAGGAAAAAGTCTTGCATAAGTAGTGCATTTACTTTTCCTCAAAGAATAAAATAGACTTAAATAAATAAGTGAAGTGCTTTGATGGGGGAAAGTGTGAGAATTAAAGCATGCCCGATCATGACATTGTGGAATGTTTGATTTGTTTATATTGATTGCAGTGAAAATGCATTTCACACATTGATGTAAGCCGTAATGTAAAAAGTTATATAAATATAATATATAAAAAAATCCACCACTTAAAAATGCCATATGAAAAACTACTTAAAATTTCAGGCGTTGGTATTTTTGCACCTCATCTTCGCTCTGTCTATACTAAAGACCTCAGGCTGAGATTTCTCTGTACAGACCGAGCAAACAAGATTAATACGTAGTTTTTATTTCGAACCTGCATCTTTTCTGTATTTAGGCTGCACTCAGAGTGTCATTTCCTCAGGTCACTGACCAATGGTGTTTCTTCCTGGTTTTGGTTCACAGTACTATTGTTTATTAATCACCAGTAGTTGGGTTTTAGATAGAGATATTATTTAAAAAAAAATTATGCTCATGTGAGAATGGGAAGGTTTTATTTAAAAAAAGAAAAGAAAACAGAGTATGTGTGGACAGGACCTTAGACACCATACACATCTAACACAAGATACATGTAAAACAGATTGGCTTTAGGTCACAACAGACAGCTGTGCATGCACTGAATTTTTTGCAGTGTGGCTTCAGGCAGCAGCACAAATCATATGCAAATAAAGTGGTGAACAAATCACTAGTCTGGGACAGGCACATTGTGTGTCCAAGCTGTTAGGTTTTGTTATTTATTTGAAGTTGCTTGCCAGAAAACTAACTCAACAGCCAGAGAAAGCAAAAATAGCTTCTTCCCAAGTGGAGTTAAATTCCCAAGTGTTTTTTCATTATGTATGTGTAATTAGGTATGTTATTTATTTAAACATATTGTGCTTTTTTCATTTTTTTTTACCCCACAGTGATGTGATCTCAGCTCACCATACTTCATTACATTGTGTTTACTAGCGCTTTGTAGCCATGTGACATAGATTTCCTGGCAACCAAATCATTGGACTAGAAGCTTTTACTAGAAAAAAACAGCTAGCTAATGAATGTACATGTAAGATTTGTGTATCAATTAGATATTTACACACTATCTATATAAAGTAGGGCTGTATTTTGTTTGTTTTTTTTGTTTTTTTCCATCAGTATTTTCAGCAGTGTGTGTTATGTGTTTTTGGTGTTGTAGGTACTCCAAGCTATTTGACCCAGCTAACTGGCTGGAAATCGACCCAAATAACGGGCGAATCTCCACCATCGCCCTTCTTGACCGTGAATCCCCATACGTCAGAAACAACTTCTACAATGCCACCTTTATGGCCTCTGATAATGGTGAGTAGAGTGTGTGTGTCTGTGTGTGTGTGTGTGTGTGTGTGTCTATGTGCATGCGTGTGTGGGATGCCACTCAGTTTCAGTCCATTACATGATACGCAGTGGATGAGTAACTCAATTGATCTAAGCTGTGGGGAACAATTATGCACTAATAGCCACAGGCTAACACATGAAAACAACCATACACAGAGATACACAAATAAGCTCACACATTGTCACTCAAAAACTCCACAAAGTTCCTTATATGTCTTAAAAGAATGAAAATGTCTATCTTTTTCTCACTTTACACACACACACACACACACACTAGCACACACTCCTGTATGTGTGAAGAAGACTGTTGACGTTATTTAGCTCTTTTGCTGTTATTGACATTTTCCTTCAGTCAGCTCAGTGTAAAAAAACCCTCACACACATTTAAACACACTCCTAGCTCTGTGAAAGAGTGATCCCATCTCTGTAAACACTCTGTTAACCTGTGGTCCCAGAGTGCCTCACTCACAGTAGGCCACTCATGTTGTTGGATTGTAACACTCCAGCGGCGCCGCTTCCTCTCCTGAGGCTCCGTTCATTCACCCTGATCATCTAAAGAGGGTTGACACTCAGTGCTCTTCTCTTTTCAAGCTCTCCCCAAGTGAAGGGAAATGTTTAGATGAAGAGGCAGCAGACGCTGGATAACTGGTGGGCAGTGTCTACCGTCTATGATTGACAAGATCATACATCCTCTGATTATGCGTGTCATAAATATTTCACACAATAACATAGTGGTTCAGGAGTTTTGCTCTCACCGTCTGAGAAACTGACAGCCGCTGTGCTGAAGGACAGGTCGTTTTCTGATCTTTCGATTTCTCTGTTTCACCCTTGTTTGCAGGTATTCCTCCTGCGAGTGGAACAGGCACGCTACAGATCTACCTGTTGGATATTAATGATAATGCACCACGCGTTTTTCCCCAAGAAACCGAGATGTGTGAGAGACCCGAGCCCAATGGCATCAACATCACAGCTGTGGACGGAGACCTGAACCCCAATGCCGGCCCGTTTGCTTTCGAGCTCGCCAGCCGACCCTCTGACATCCGCCGCAACTGGACACTTACCCGTCTAAGTGGTACGACACACACACCTGAATGCCGTCACAAGCACTTCACCCATCTTATCACTCTTCCCAAGCTGCTACTGTTATGGAAAAATAGAACACAACAAATACAAGCTAGCTAGGATTGAAGATTTTCTCATGTGGCATGTAAAGAATGTTTTGCGACATTGCTTCTGACCCAGGCAGCAAGGTAGCTTAGTGGTTAACATGTCCGCCTCACATCAAGAAGGTCCTGGTTTTAAATCCTGTGCTCGGGCGTTTCTGTGTGGAGTTTGCATGTTCTCTCTGTGCTTGTGTGGATTTCATCTGGGTACTCTGGTTTCCTCCCACAGTCCAAAGATATGCATAGTAGGCTAATTGGCTGTTCCAGATTGCCCCTAGGTGTTACTGTGAATGGTTAGGTGTGTGTTGGACCCCCAGTTGAACCAGCGACCTTTCTGTTCCAAAGCCACTTCTCTAACCATTAGGTTAGGGCTGCCCCCTTCTAGATGTGGATGTGAGTGTGAATGGTTGTGTGTGTTGGCCCTGCAATGGTCTGGAAAGCTTTTCAGGCTGTATGCCTCTTTGACCTGGAGTCAGCTGGGATAAGCTCCAACTTCCCTGCAACCCTAATAAAGGAAAATGAATCAGCTTTGAGTCAGTAGTGCACAGGCAAGGCACATGATCCTTTTAGTTTTTGGGGGAGTGATCTAAATTACAGTAATTACAGCACGGTAAGTGACTTTGAAAGCGAGAACTCGAGAAAGCGAGCGTGAATGTGATGTTCGAGTCATTCGAACAACAGCAGCACTGACCAAACTCATACCAGTGATGAATCGAATATTGGAACTGGGGATGCTGGAGAAGATGGGCGTGGCAGGGGAAACAAACAGGGACATGGACAGGGATGGGAACGTGGATTCAGAAGGGGCTTCTCCAGTTGGAAATTATTAATTAATATGACATTTTTTAGGAGGGAGCCTAGAGTGGATGGTGGGGTGGCTATATTTCAGTCACTGTTCAAAGGCTTAAATTTGATTATCACTCAAGCTCATGCTTTGATTGCGACTGTTGCTCACTTAGGCGACTACGTCCAGTTGAGTCTGAAAATCGGGTATCTTCAAAGTGGAATCTACGAGGTCCCCATCATCATCACGGACTCTGGAAACCTTCCGATGGCCAACACCTCACACCTGCGCGTGAAGGTGTGCCAGTGTGATCACCATGGAGACTGTGTGGACATGGAGCGCATCATGGCTGCCGGTTTAGGTACTGGAGCCATCATCGCCATCCTCATCTGTATCATTATCCTGCTCGGTGAGTTTTTCCCTGTTGTATATATAAATACCTTCTTCTTCTAAAGTGTTTATGCTTTAGGGATTGAGGAAACATAACTGGAGTTTTATCACCAGTGAGACTCCCTTTATTCAAAGGCTCCGCATGATTCATTTTGATTTCATTCATTCTTTCTTTCTGTATTTGCCAATTCACGTGTAGTGCTAGTGCTGATGTTCGTGATGTGGATGAAGAGGAGAGATAAGGAGCGTCAGGCGAAGCAGTTGCTGATCGACCCGGAGGATGACGTCCGAGACAACATCCTTAAATATGATGAGGAAGGCGGAGGAGAGGAGGATCAGGTACAATGACAGTGCTGATTTTACCAAACACAGTTTAGATATTAATCAGTAGGTGCAAATACTCCGTAAATCGCAGAATAATCATAAGTAACCCATAACAGCCAAGTGAGTCTTAATGCACTAAACTGGCTTTTTTTTGGTAAATTCAGTTTTACAAATTGTGATCATTTTTTCCTTTCATTTCTTCATATTCCATTGTAAACATTTTTGGCTCATATTAAAGTTGAGAGCTTTAAAGCTGATAAAAATTCAGTTTGGTACATTAAGACTCATTTTGCGATGATGGGTCACATATAGTAGAAAAAAATACCAAAGCAAGCTGACACTCTCACTCATTTTCTCACTATCTTTTGTGTGTGTGTTTACAGGATTATGATCTGAGTCAGCTGCAGCAGCCAGACACTCTGGAGCATGACCTGGTGAAGCCAGTTGGAATCCGCCGGCTGGATGAACGTCCGCTGCACCCGGAGCCGAGCTACCCACTTCGCTCTGCCGCCCCACACCCTGGAGACATCGGAGACTTCATCCATGAGGTGTGTGTGTGTGTGTGTGTGTGTGTGTGTGTTTGCGTGCTTGCACATGTGTGTGGATGTATTCTGTCTCGCCATATAAACTGCTGGATGGCACCAGTGATAAGAGCTAATGGTGATTGACTGGCTAATTGGACCTCAATCCTATTAGTTTAGAAGGGCATTACAAGACTTAGGTATTTGGTATCATCCTCACTGGTCTGTGGATGAGCATGTTCCACACACACACAAACACACACACACAAACATACCCACAGGAATTGTGCGGGAAAGAGATCCGTTCAAGCTGTAAACTGTATTGGGAGTCCAGTAGGGAAGAGGAAAGAGTGAGAAACTCTTCAAAACTGGAAATGAATTAAATATTAGATATGAACTTAAAAACCTGCACTTAAGCAGGGTGCTTCTGAGTTTAAGCTGAGCAGAAAATGTATCTGCTGTCTAGCAGTATGCTATAATTCTTGACTATATTCCTCTACTCTTCTTTCACTGCTATATTCGGATAGTGCAGTATTAAATCAGGACCATAGAGTATAAGGTGAGGGAGGTGTGTAGGTTACTCCTTATAGAATAGCATTACGCTGCATCATGATAACTAATATCGTTTCTGACACCAGTTACAGGCACTCGTTTCAGAGGAAGTTCCCCAGACATGGTCTGGTCGCCGTGCTTCTTCTCTTCTTTTCTTTTTCACGATTCTCTTCTCTTCTCATCACAGTTCATCATCTCCTCACCGTCCTTCCCCTGCTCCTTCCATCCTGCATCGTCCTCCTTATTTTTCCTGACCACAGCTGTCCTTTACCATCTTCCGTTTCTCATTTTCCTCCCAAGGCTACAACACTTGAGTGCTTCGCAATATGTTCATACAGCCGGCAAGAATTTTCTGGACAGCAGTACGCTATGAATATTTTAGGAAGTTGTTGCATAAAATGATCGTTTTCGGATCTTATGGAAAACTCCATGCCTCTGTTCTTGCTTCTGCAGGGTCTAAAGGCAGCCGATACAGACCCCACAGCTCCACCGTACGATTCTTTGCTGGTGTTCGACTACGAGGGCAGCGGCTCGACTGCCGGCTCACTCAGCTCACTGCACTCATCCAGCTCCGGGGGCGAGCAGGACTACGACTACCTCAATGAATGGGGACCACGGTTTCGCAAATTAGCCGACATGTACGGCGGAAACGACGACTAAAGTGTCCAGGTGTTACAGAAAAAAATTCAAATCGAAAATTACAAAAAAAAAATTTAAAATAAAAAAGTGGCACTTTTTTTAACATTGAACACAAGACAGTGTAAAATCAAAAAGATGAATATTCCCCCCAGGAGAGAAGGAAACAGGGGAAGGAAGATTACCATGGCAACACTACTGGCTCCTTCCAGGCTTTGTGCTGAAGCTAAAAGAGCGCAAGGTGGTGGAATCTGGACCCCATCTCTGGATCAGGCCAGTTTGTTGCCTGTGGGACCGTGACTGCGGAAAAAAAAAAAAAAAAAAAAGAACTCTGAAGGAATGCGTAAAGAACATTGATCTGAACTCTCAGTTACACTTGAATCTCACAGGACAGAAGCACTGGGATATTACGTGCCTTTTTGTACATTCTGTTTCCATTCATTGGCTTTTCTGGCTCTGAGTTTTGGAGTAGTTCTGTTGTGAGCCTGTTTATAGAACACGGTTATGCTTCGACACGCTTCTGTTTGTACATCACAGCATGGCGCTGTTACACGCCATCATGCCTCACCCTGAAGAAGAAAACGAGACTGAGAGAACAGCATTGTACAGTATGCTAGAAATTAGTTGTCAAGTTTCATGTCATTGTTTCTTTTCCTTTTTTTTTTTTCCACCCAAAGTTTAACTTATGCAGCCAGTGAAAAAAGGGAAACCTGCATCATCGTTTGGTAGTGGAACATTTTTGTTAGGATACATTCCTCATTTTTTTAAGATTCTCTTATTTTTTATGTGACATCTTGTTTCACAAATAAAACTGTTACTTTTGTTTGATCTCCATCTGCCTTAGTCAGCCTACGGTATTCTTTTTTACTGCACTGTAAATGAAAATGTGTGTACATAGTTTTTTTTTCCCCTCCTTCTTTTTTGTTTAAGTAGTATATGAGTACATAAAGGATGAAAGAGTTGTATATGTATAGTTTGACTATGGACAAAAGGCTTTTTTTGTTAGTTTGTTTGTTTTGCATGTTTTTATCTTTTCAGTATAAAACGGTATTTCCAAAATTGATTTACTCTCACAAAAAATAAACAAATACATAAAATAAACACCATGTCTACATGTCGACCATTGGAGAGAAGCAGCACCAGTGAGGCACAAATTTGATCCCTCTCCTCTCTCTGTTCAGCCTTTACATATGCGCCAGCATGAATAAATTAAAGTTGATTTTTAAGATCTCTTTGGCTGACCTTTCTCGAAATTCTCTCATTTCAGCTGTCCACTAAATACACAATATACTGTTTGGTGAAATCTACTATCTTCTATATGAAACGGCTTGAGTCATGTTTGCAGAGATTACGTCTGAAGAAATAGATGAAGAAAAGGAAATTTGTGGAATTACTGCTGCTGTCTCTCCATTAAAAAAAGTGTGTGTATGTGCGCACAAGTGTGTGAGAGAGTGTGTGTGTGTGTATATTACGAGCTGTAGTCACATAAGGGCCAAGCAGTATGGAGGTAATTACCTGTCAAAAGTAATTAGAACTAAATGCACTGCAGTAATAGGTTTTTATGAATTGCAAGTCTGTAGTCAATTCTGTAAACATGTAACTTGTTCCGTTTGTGAAGCCTTTTGTACACATACATTATACAGCAGGTCTATTTCTCACAGTGTATTATTTAGCTTCACAGCATGTTTTGTAGGGCGGCACGATGGCATAGTGGTTAGCACGTCCGCCTCACAGAAACAAAGTCCTGGGTTCAATTCTCAGGCTCAGGTGTTTCTGTGTGGAGTTTGCATGTTCTCCCCCTGCTTGCGTGAGTTTCCTTTGGATACTCCGGTTTTCTCCCACAATCCAAAGACATGAGGGTAACTGGCTGTTTTAAATTGCCCCTAGGTGAGGATGGGAGTGTGACTGATTGTGTGTGTGTGTGTGTGTGTGTGTGTGTTGGCCCTGCAATGGACTGGCGAGCAGTTCAGGGTGTACCCTGCCTTTGCCTCGACTGAAATAGGCACCAGCCTCACAGCAACCCTAGTAGGATTAAGATGGTTCAGCAAATGAAATGAGATGATTAGCATGTTTTGTTTTAGCTCCACCCTTTTTCAGGTCTCCGGAGCTATGTGCTTGGATTTGCCCCACTCCTTTCATGTTTCTGGAGCTATGGGCTTGTACGTTTTACATGGTGGCATGCTATAACCTTTTTGTTAGATGTAGCATGAATGTCTTAATTTTATTTTATAAGACTTGATTATTATGCTTTCATAAACACAACATACTGACAAAACAGTCATTCAAGTACAGGTTCAAGTTCAGGTTTACACATCTGACTATGAAGTTGGGTTTCAGCACCGCATTTTCATAATATGATTTGGCAGGAAACTCCATAGAGCAGCGCCTAGCCCTCTTTAGAGAGGTAAAAGACCTGTGTGTGTGTGTGTGTGTGTGTGTGTGTGTGTGTGTGTGTGTGTGTGTGTGTGTGTTACTCAATACACACTCAGGTGACTGACAGCAGGAAGTGGATCAACAGCTGCCCAGTGACTGGCAGCTATGAAGAGTTCAGTGATCTTGTTTACTGTTACTTGTTGATGTTATGACCCATTGCTGCCCATATGGCCAATAAAAGTTTAATTTTTGGAAATAATGCCAATTTTCTTCTCTTTTTTAAAATTAGTGAAATAAGGTAAGATAAACACATGCATGCACACCAGTGGGCAATTGAGAATATCCAATTAGCCTAATGGGCATGTCATTGGATGATGTGCTGTCCACTGCTGCTGCATCCACAACAGACACTTCTTGTTAACACTTTAGCAGTTCTGGTTCTTATAGGATTTTTTAAGATTTATGTTGAATGGTCCCAGTGGCACCAGCTTATCGAAACTGGGTCATTATTGACATGTCTGTTTACCCTGTAAAAACTACAGAACAGAACGCCCTATAAGCTTATTGAAATTGGGTCACCTTGACCTTTTTTTAAGGTAACAGAGGTTAATTAATCAAAAATGGCTGTGCATTTTTTGTTGGATCAGTTTCCAATTCTTACCAGCAATACTTCATGTCAAGGTCTTCATATCTATTGAATCTGAGGCACCTTGAACTAAATTTAAGGTCACAGGGGCCACATGAAACCCATGGTCATGTAAAAAAGACAGATATGTCAAATTTAGCACAGGATTGTTTGTTATTTATACAATTTTTACAATTTATGGACAGCCCTGTTAACCTTGCAAAAACTATCTTGACCACTTTTTAAGGTCACAGAGGTCAAAGTGAGTAAAAATTTACATGCACTCCAGCATATTGAAATTTTAATAGATTAGCTTTTATTTTATATCAATATGTAAAATTGTGCACAGGCTTTCTGTGTAAATTATAT
>JAOUQZ010000033.1:3486219-3508122 GCA_028564935.1 Neosilurus hyrtlii | reverse complement strand
ATTGTCCCCACAAGTAATAGAAACAAGCCTGTGTGTGTGTGTGTGTGTGTGTGTGTGTGTGTGTGTGTGTGTGTGTGTGTGTGTGTGTGAATGTGTGTGTTAACCTTGCGATAGTCTGCCAAGCTAGTCAGGGTGTACCCCACCTTCACCCCACCATTTTTGGCTAGCATAGGCTCCATAGTCCGTGTGTCCCTAATAGGATTAAGCAGTTCAGCAAATGAGTGAGTGAGTGAGTTTTCTGCCATCAACCTTTCTTTCTTTATCATTTTTGTCTTTACACATATTTTAAGCCTGAGACCACCTAGACTATAGACAAGATCATTCCCAGGACATTCTCATGAGTCTCCGCTGCCAAGATGTCATGGAAGTTCTTCACCTAAATTCATCCCAGCTCTTTGCCTATGAGTCCACATAACAGGTATATTTTTAGTGTTGACCTAAGTCTGAGTCACATTTTAAAGGAAGGTTTTTTCTAGTGCTGGAATTAAGGAAAGGAGGAGGGAAAATGCTCTACCCAGTGTAGATATTATTATTATTTCTTCTTAAAAATGTACTTTTTCCACTTATGAAGCCAAATCCAACTCTTAAAATTAAGGCAAGCATGAGGTTGTGATAGTTCATTTGATTATTGGGGTGTTTCATAGTATATCAGCAGTTCCCAGTATGACAATCTTCTGCAACTCTTGTATCTTGATGTTTCCTTGGATTTTGTTGCTATGTTTCTCCATTCCTATCTTTACAAAGTACCAATTACCACTGGTTTTGTTGTGTCTCCCATACTCCACATTCTCTCTGTTTCTGTCTCCAGGTCTTTATTCAGAGAGGTGTTTCTTTCTGTTGGATTGGACATATCAGTCAGGAGACAAGTTTTCTCTTTCTTCTATATTACTATGTCTGGTCTTCTTCTTCTTCTTCTTCTTATTATTATTATTATAATACCCTACATACCAATAAAAAAACTGTCACTGTTTGATCAAAGCAGATGTGTAGTCAGAAAAGCCAAAAGTTACTGTGGTATGAGATTCAATGATTTATAGCGGAGATCCCACGCGACACGAAGCTCCATTGAAAAGGAAAAGGCTTATAACCATCAAATTGCTTTTGGAAAATGTGAAGAAGAACTTATAGTGTCTGTCCGTCCGTCTCTCCGGTGAATGTGTACATGTGGGAACCCTGTGGTAAAATTTTTCATGCTGATATATAAACGTCATTATGGGAATGAATGTCGGAGTGATGGTGACTTCTTCTACTCTATCTTCCCCTCCAAACTGTTACTTGTTTCAAGCTATAAAATAAAGCACAATATTTTAACACTGTAAACAGAATACTATGTGTCATATGCAGAAGGTATCTTAATTTTTTTAGCTGGCAAAATAAACTATTACTGCTTTGCAATGCATTATTCATTTGAGTAGAAAAGCTATTAACCCCATGAGGAATTGCATGACGTTTCTGGCATGTATAACCTGCTTACAGAAGTAAACCGATCCAGAGGAATGGCATCTCGCTACCCTGTGGTGATAGTGGAGCTCGTATTGGGATTTTTTCATCTTATGGATACTTGCTCGCACTCTACCTAGGATAAATGTTTTTCAGATGTTTTGTAGCTTATGTCATTGATTTTGTCAGCAAATCATAAATTTTACAGAGTAAGCAATTCATAAATAAACAACAAATGATATTCTTGTTATTGAAATGTCCTCTAAACCTACATTTTTTAAATGGTGTACTTTACATGCTTATATGGAATTTTTTTGAAATTGTGGTTTAATAAGAGCCAGTTTGAAAGATATAAGTACGTACTGGAAGAGGATATTCTTTTTAACACTTTTTAAAAAATCTAAATTCGATATTTTAAATTACTATAAACAATTAAATTATTTTATTTGTGTTTTTCTTCAAAAACAAGTAAAATTGTTGTGCATCATGTTTGTGTGATCAGAAATATGTTCAAGGACAGATTAAAGAAAAGTACAGAAGGAAACAATTTGAGGCAGAAATGCTGGAGATAGAGGTTGAATTTGTACTTCTCACACCCTTGTTCTATAATGATGGCTGTCTCTTTTTTTCACGGATGTCAATCCCGCCTCTGTTACTACCAGTCATTCCACATTAAAAGCAAACCGAATGAAACGCCATTCTGGGTCCAGATCTTTGAAACAAAAGGGTGAAACAGTAAAAGGCACAAAATTCCTACCTTGAACAGGATTTGTAAAAAGGGTTTGTGTTTAGCTAACAGGCTAGCAGGGCAATGTGAAAGGGGAGGGGTGTGAACCTGAGTGCTGAACATTCATTCATTCATCCATCCATTCATTTTCTTAATCCTAATTACGGCCAAGGAGGCTGGTGCTCATCTCAGCTGACTCTGTGCGAGGGTAGGGTACACTCTGGCACACAGCTCGCCAGGCTATCATAGGGCAGAAACATGCTGACGGCAACCCAATGGCCCACTCTTTACAATTGACAATTTCAATTGACAAAATTGGTTCTTTTACATGCCTCTCACAACAGTAAGAAACATGGTTGGCTTTGATAACCCAGTCACAACTTGGTGATAGTGGTGCTTGAACCCCGACCTTTATGCCAGCAACCTACCAGTGGGCCACCACTGCCCGGAATGTTTTTTTTTTAAACATTAATGAATGGAAAACTGCTTATTCTTAAAGCCCTAAGTGTCTAATTTCATATGAGCTATTAACCACTACTGTGGAGTCACAAATAAAATCAGTGCTGAGCAGTGGCAACCAGAAAATGTACAGGAATACCATTTTTTGGCCCCTGGAAAGAAGTAAAGATTGGATTGCCTCTATTAAAATTTCTTAATTAAGAAACTACTGGAGCTATGCACAGTTTAATAATTTTAGGAAGAATATGAGTGGAATTAATTTGCCATGTTGGATTGGGGGCAATACAGTGGTTCAACTAGTAGCCTTGCCACTTCAGCTCCTAAGGAAAGAGCCTTATATATAATATTATGGTCTGATTTCCCATTGGAAAATGACATAATCATTTAAATGCATCACTTTTTCCAATGCATTGGTCAAGGATTTACCACTGGCAGGTTGGACAACTGGACTATGGACTGGACCCATACTCCATTAGACTGGTTCAAATTTTACCTCTCAGGCTGCCCTCAGTTCATTAAACTTAAATCTTTCACATCCAATCCTTCCTCTGTCACTACTGGTGTGCCCCAGGGCTCTGTCCTGGGGCCCCTTCTCTTCAATATTTACCTCCTTGGCAATATTTTCCATAAATACAAAATCCAGTTCCACTGCTACGCAGATGACACCTAGCTCTACCTCACCAGTGAGCCCACTTCCACTCTCCCACCCCCTCCCCCTTTGACTGCATTGCAGAAATGGTTCTCGCTTAACTTTCTTAAACTAAACAATGACAAAACTGAGGTTCTCCTCATCGTTACGAAATCTACACTAACCAAAACGCACTTTTTCTCTCAAAATTGACAACTCCTCTGTCTCCCTCTCCTCTCAGGTCAAGAGTCTGAGTGTCATCCTCAACAGCAATCCTCAATCTTTCCAGTCTCATATCAATAACATCACCCGGTCTGCATACTTTTACCTACGCAATAATAATCATCTTCACCGTTCCCCCACTCCCCATACCACTGCTATCCTCGTCCACAGCTGTGTTACCTCCTGCTCGGATTCTCTTTGGTCTTCCTCAAAAATCTCTCTATAAACTTCAGCTGGTCCAGGATTCAGTTGCCACATTACTCCTGTGCTTTAGCAGCTTCACTGGCTCCCGGTTAAGTTCCGCATCCAGTTTAAAATCCTCCTGCTAACCTTTAAAGCCATTCATAACCTTGCCCCTCCATATCTGTCTGAACTTCTTCATCTTCTCACTCCCTTTCGCTCCCTCAGATCTTCCTCCTCTATTCACCTGTCTGCCCGTCTCACTACCATGGGGAGCAGAGCATTCAACTGTTCTGCTACCCGGCTTTGAAAATCATTACCACCTAAACTCAGGAACACCACATCTTTTCCCCACTTTAAATCTGGACTTAAAACCCACCTATTTCAGATTGCTTATTCCACTTGATTAAAAATAGGCAGACTGATTTTATTCTGTTTTTTTTTCACCTTATCTATTTTTGCATATTTTCTGTGCTTTTGTCGTTGTTTTTTTATCTGTACAGTGTCCTTGAGTGCCAATAAAGGCAACTTTAAATAACATGTATTATGATTATTATTATCATTATTAGTATTATGGCATTGAAAGCATCAATCCAAATGCAAAGTGCATTAATACTACAGTAAACCTTTCATTCTAGCAAAATTATTTACAGAACATGCCATATCACAAATATATTAACCAGTTTGTTCAGATTCTGGTTAGTGAAATGCAGTTGTCATGTCAACACCTGAGGCAACCATGAATTCTGATTCTCAGACTGCCTCATAGCATCCAAACCAGGGCTGCATTCAGTAACAAGAATGCTTGCGGGCTAGTAATTGCAAGGTGTAAAATACCTGTAAAAGTGGAGTGGGTGATGAATTTTTCAAGCAAGGTTGCGATAAACACATTTCTGTCTGCATTTTCAAAATCACAGTTTATTCAATATAAATAAATTCCTGCAAATAGCTTGCAAAAAGCGTTTGCAGTACTAAACAAAGCCAGAGCCAAATGGACTGTACTTTCCAGCAGACACTCACCTGATCACAAACCAGCACTCAATGACTCTAATGCCCATAAATAGACCAGACTCAAGTTTTTCTCTCAAAAGAAACAAACCTTTAAGTTGAGATTATGAACTTGTGGTTGTTTTGTTTTTTAATGATGTTTTTGAATCACGTTTTTGAGAGTGAACTCATTAACCTGCTCCTGTAATGGTTTCAGTCACCTACCCAGCCTGCACTTGTATGTGGGACCCATGTGAGTAGTAAGTGGGCTGAAAATTGTGACCCATGTTGGACTTTCCGTGGGTTCCACAGTGGCCCCATGTGGGTTATGTTTGGGCTACATGGGCAAAAACTGGGTATGTGCCCAATATAGGCATAATAATTGGGGCTCACTTGAGTCACTAAGATGCAATCTATGTGGTTCATAGATGGGATACCATTGGGAAATGAATTCATGTGGGCAGATGACATGGAGCCATTATGGAACCTGTGGACAATCTCATAAGGGATCTATATTTCAGCCTATATACTACCCACATGGGCCCTTTATATAAGTGCTTGCTGGGTAATGGCACCCGAAACTAAGATATAATACCTAGATTCAGGCACTGCTTAAAAGAGGAGTTCACCGTAGATGTCTTTTCTGATAACTGTTCGAGCCTGGGTTTGCTTTTCTCTGCTGTCACTTGCTGATTTACGCCTTTATTTGTATCACCTGTTCTGTTAGTTTAAGTATCCATTTAACAAGTTCTGTCAAGCTTCTGATTTCGGCATTTGCTCCATGAACATTTATTTACCTGCAAATTCATCTACCTTTGAGTTATATTGTGCTTTTTAGTCTGTACGAGTCTCAGAGGTGGTCTCTATTGTTTCAGTT
Source organism: Neosilurus hyrtlii (assembly GCA_028564935.1). Taxonomy (NCBI): domain Eukaryota; kingdom Metazoa; phylum Chordata; class Actinopteri; order Siluriformes; family Plotosidae; genus Neosilurus; species Neosilurus hyrtlii. Next base: position 3,502,602 of record JAOUQZ010000033.1, on the reverse strand, counting down.
TGGGTTTAATTATTAATAAATAATAAATATGTTATTAATAATAATAATAATAATAATAATAATAATAATAATAATAATAATTTTTATTGCTTGTTTTGGGGGTTTTTTGTCATCAACATTAGCTTCAACTCAGCGACCTGGCAGCCTTACTCAGTTTCCTGTGATGGGCACTCACGGACACCAGTTAGGACATGGAACAATCATCCAAGCCTTGTTCCAAGACTATAGTGCTCTGTTTAGGAACCCCACTTAAAATGTATGCTTCTGGCTTCCGAGCGGCATGTGAACAAGGTGCACGGTTGGTGGTGGTCATATGATACATGCCCTTCCCTGGTTGTTGGTGGTCATGTGATAGGGAAGGCAACACTTGACAGGTGGGAATTGAATATGACTAAATTACTCTTTGGCACTGGTTATTATTTCAATAATGTTAGCCACAGTGCTGGTCTATTAAGTTCAAATAGTTTGATGTCATTGTCCTTCAGCCAGTGCTGGTATCACTTTCATTTCTAACTCTGATGCTCTATTTTCACTCCATTTTCAGATCTATTTCCAGCCATAAATGTATCGCAAAGGAGTAATAGCTTGGATGCAGGTCTGTCTTGAGTGTGGTCACCATAAAATTTAAAATAAATAGGAAACTAAGTGTAACCACTCAAGCTCGCTGGTTTAGAATTATAGTTATATAATTTGGTTATAAAACTTTTATACAAAAGCTCAGAGCAACAAAGGCTACCACATTAGGCTTGCTTTTTCAAATCTACTATGAAAGTGTATATAGGGACATTATCCTTCTTACTTTACAAAAATTGTTTTGGAGAATGCTTGACTCTCCACTGGAGCAAACTTTACTTTGGGTCCATAGTACAACTGTTTTTATATTTGGAAAGAAACTATAGGGCATATGGGTGGCAAACATCCAATACTAGAATGTAGATAATAGGGCAGTCAAAATAATGCATTCCTTTCAAATAATTATTCACTGAAAATATTTTGGGTTAAAACAAATGATCTCCGATTAATTACATTCCATGGTGCTCTTTGATCCAGTGCCATTCGGCCACAGTGCCTTTGTAAAATGAAGGAAGCAGATACGAACACACTGTTTGGCCCAGTGAAGGGAAAATATTAACGTTTTAATGCACATAATACAAATGACTTCTTACTCCTCTTACAAGTGCACTGTGTAAAGTACGAAGTAATAGCTACTAATGACTGTCAAAGGCAATATAAACGAAAGAAAGGCTACCGCTTCAGGCCCCTTGAATTTGGAGGCCTGGGGACAATGCCCCAGTCAACTCTGTGGTAATAATTGACAATGTTGCCATTTTCTTCTATTGAGATGATGTCCAGGTGAGGAACATGAACAACTGTGTTGCTGTATTCATGACAAAATTCACATTAACTGATTTGCCGTTTGTATTAAAAATCTAGTTAGGTTGTAGGCAAGGTGGAGTTACTCACTAATCTTGGGGCAGCTGTGGCTTAATGGTTAGAAAAGCAGGTTTGGGACCTAAAGGTCGCTGGTTTGATTCCCAAACCAGCTGGAAAAATGGGAAGGAGCTGCACCTTCTCCTTTCACCCTTTTAAAATTTTTTGTATACTGTATTAATCCAGCAAATTATTGCCTCTGCATTTAACCCATCTGAAGTGAGCACACACACGTAAGCAGTGAGCACACACACAGGCTGCCACACATTGGGGCACCTGGAGAGCAATTGGGGGTTAGGTGCCTTGCTCAAGGGCACTTCAACCATGAAGGTGGAAGAAGGGAACGTGCTACTGACTTCCCCCAAAGCTACACATTTTTCCTGCTTGTTCAGTAGAAGTCTGCTTCTCTAACCATTAAGCCAGGGTTGCCCCCTTCACAGCTGAAGTGTCCTTGAGCAAGGCACCTAACACCCAACTGCTCTCCAGGTGCCCAAATGTGTAGTAGCCCACTGCTCTGTGTGTGCTCACTTTGGATGGGTTAAATGCAGGGGCAATATTAAGGCTTTCGTTATTAATTGTTATTAAATTTGTTGTTAAGGCTTAATTCATCCCTGCAGCAAGTTTACTGCTGCTGAACGACCAATCTTAGATTATGTTCCAACTGTCAAAACGTTGGATTGACAGGTTGTCAGCACTCTTCAACAGGGTGGGTCCAACTGAGAATCAGAAGCAGCTACCTAGAGTACATCGAAGTCTATATATGTGAGGCGGCTGTGTTTACATTTGCCTTCTCTACTCTACTCTGTGATCCAACGGAGACTTGTTGTTTTTCTTCTCGGGAACTAGATCAGAAATTTCTAAAATTTCTTCCTGGTTCCATTCCTGGTGCAACAATGGTGTTCACGTTGTTTCTTATTATGGGTCAGAGCAGCTGAGCCCTCTATACCCTAATGCTGCAACAATAGAGCACAGGTGTACAGTTTTTTAAGCCTACTTCAAAAATGTATAAGAGGACATTATCCTTCTTATTTTATAAAAAATGGTTTGGAGAATGCTTGACTCTCCACTGCAGCAAACTTTACTTTGGGTCCATAGTACGACTGCTCTTATATCTCAAAACAAACAATAGGATATGTGGGTGAATATAGAATTCTAGAATATATGTAATAGGGCTGTCAAAATTCATTTAATCATTTAATTAATCACAAAATCATAAAAACATTTTGTCTCTGATTAGCTACATTCCATGGTGTCCTTTGACCCAGTGCACAGTGAAATGAAAATATTAACACTTTGTTGAGCAAAATGTAATTTACTTCTTAATAATGTAATAATAGCTGCTAAAGACTGTCCAGTGTAATATATTGATTTAGTCACAGCCTAAAAGCAGAGGTCTTTGTAAGTTGGGTTACTTAATTATTGCACTGTTTTTTTTTATTATTTTTTTTTTTTAATTGGCAGAAGCAATGAAAAACTAATTGTTTGCCAAAATACTCCATCCTAAGGATTCTGTAATCAGAGTTTTAGTGGTTCTCTTCTGGCAATAATGGTTCCATCATCCAGCCTCCCTGCAATTGTAGTAGGATTAAATTATTCAGCAAATGAATAAATTATTTTGAATGGAAAACAAACACAACTCACAAAAATTTTATTCATTCAGTCATTTTCTGAAGCACTTAATCCTAATTAGGGTTGCAGGGAGGCTGGCGCCCATCTCAGCTGACTCTGAGCAAGGGCAGAGTACACCCTGGACAGCTCGCCAGTCCATTGCAGGGCAGAAACACTAAATAATTGCATTTAGATCCAGATGCTTGGGACACTCTGTATATGGTTTTGTGTGTACTCTTGACGAAAATCAGCAATGGTTCTTTTACATGCCTCTCACCATAGACAATGACAGACATGGCCGGCCATCACCCTATCAATCCAACAACACCCTACCATCGGGCTACCCTCACCGGGCTACCCCCACCGAGCTACCACCACCGAGCTACCACCACCGGGCTACCACCACCCCACACAAAGTTCTTATATATTCTCATATATAAATTAACATTAAAACAATCATGATAATCATAAATATTTTGTGATACCAATAAAATAAAATCAAGAGCTTCAATGTAATTATTATAAATTTGTGCTTTGAATGGAGTATTTTAGACATGCACTGGCTTAATAATACTTCAGTTAAACTAAGTCTGAGCTTGCAATGGTAATTAATCTCTTAAGGAAAACTTCCAGTCATGTTGCAGTGATGCAAGACTTAATTAAACTTTGTATATTTTGTACAACAAAAGTTAAACATATTTTATGAACTACTGAAAAAAAAAGTCTTCTTTCTACAAATCCAAGATGATTGCAAAACTCACAACAGATCAGAATGAACTTGTTCATGATGCCTCACTTATTGAATTTGACACAGAACAATTATTACTAAAGGGGGAAATCATCTCTGCATGTACGTAACATCAGTTCTGATACATTAAAATATGTTCGTAATTCATGTATTCAGTGCATACATATGTCAAAGTCTAAGGGAGTCAATTTAAATCGTTGCTGTAATATGTGCACTTATAGAAATAATTGCCTTTAGATCCAGATGCTTGGGACACTCTGTATATGGTTTTGTGTGTACTCTATGCAGTGTTTCAAATCCTTTTTCCCATTTTGGAAGGTATGACAGCTAAAATGGCATGTCAGATTTGAGATAAAGTTGTTATGAAAAAAGAAACATGGAGAAGTTTATTAAGTCATCAGCTAAACGTTTTGTGAGCACTGTTCAATCCATTATGGAAAAAGTGGGGAGAATTTGAAACATCCCTTACTAAGATCCAGCCAAACAGTGCCACAAACCCAGCAGGAAGGTCCTGGGTCCAAGTCCCAGGCTCGGGCATTTCTATGTGGAGTTTGCCTATAGGTGTGGATGAGTGTGAATAGTTGTGTGTTGGTTGTGTGTTTCAAGGTGTACCTGAAAAATGAGAACATGGTTGTTGGGTTAAGTGGCAATGTGGCAAAATCATTCATTCATTCATTTTCTGAACTGCTTAATCCTAATTAGGGTCGCTTGGAGGCTGGCGCCCATCTCAGCCAACTCTGAGCGAGGGCAAAGTACACCCTGGACAGCTTGCCAAGCCATCGCAGGGCAGAAACACGCTGACGGCTATGCAGCCTACTCTTCACGAAAGTCAGCAATGGTTCTTTTACATGCCTCTCACCACAGTAAGAGACACGGCTGCCCTTTAATAACCCAGTTAGCTGCACTGGGAGGGGGAGGGGGGGGGGGTCTTGGACAGCAGTGACAACTCGGTGATAGTGGGGATTGAACCCCCGACCTTTGGAGCAACAATCCAGCAACCTACCACCGGGAATGTGGCAAAACACACAAAATAATTTTTTCATCAAACCACCAAATATAAACAATATTTTCTTCACTTCTTGCATGGTAATTTAAGAAGTAATCATTTGGAACTACTTCTTTGTTTCTTATTTCATTTACAGGGATGGACAAATCCCAAAATAGAATTACACATTACCAACTCAGTAATCACACTAGCTAACTCTCTGGGTAAGCGAAACCTCAGTGTCCTCATTCCATCACAAGTGTTGTTTACCAAGAAACATAATTACCCAAGCAAAAGGCCTCAGTATTCTTTCAGGATTTTCATGTTGGCTGTTGCATATGAATGCTCCAATCACAGGTTTTGTCCTGTAGTATGTTTGTTCCTCCAGCTGCCATTTGCATGACACAATGAGCTAAACCACTGCTTGGATTTCTGTGGTTGCTTTTGTTTTCTCTGCAATTACATCATATTGTTCACTAAAATCTACATGAACATCTCCGCATGAAGCATTCCTGGACTTTACCAGTAGTAGTAGATCCACTGTTAAAGAGCACATTCATTGCCTCATTGTGTATGTAATCTGTACATTGTGAATGCCATGGTCAGAATGAGTGTGTATGAGAGAGAGAGAGAGAGAGAGAGAGAGAGAGAGAGAGAGAGAGAGAGAGTGAGTGTGAAAGCCCGACAGGTTACAGTCCTATATTCCGACAGCTCACTGGTCCGACAGCCTTAACCCTAACCCTAGCCAGAACCAAGCTGAACTGAGTAGGGTGCCCATCTTGTATGATTATGGTTGACGGAGCAATGGGCTGTCAGAACATAAACCATCCCCACTGATGTGCTGACCACTACGCCACCGTGCTAGGGTATGAAAAAATGAGTTATAGTCACTGTTTTGGTCCGAACTGTACAATGAATGTCCTATGTATATTAATAATATTGCTTTTGTTTATTATAAATAATAATAATGCATCACACATTTAGAAATGGTATTTATGAGATCTAAATAACTCTGGGAAAGTTATTTAGTCATCTATTTAGGGTAAGGTGAATTGTAATTTGTTTGTTTGGCAAACTTTTTTAGCATCAGTTGAATAATTATTCCTGTACTGTTGTTTCTCCGTATAGTTTTGCTTCATGGATAATATTTAACACATTATTATACACTCATAAAAAAACAAAAATATAAGTACATCCTGTGCACTTTGTCAGCTTTTGAACAAGGGCACATATCACCCTGTTATACTTATTTTTTTACTCACTCAAACCAATCCATCTGGTACCATCAATTATGCCACATTTGGAGTCACACAGATTACATTTTTGCATTTTGGTGTTTGATGAGAACCTGATGATCTTAACCTGCATCTTTGTTACCTTTTTTTTGTTGTTGTTGTTTGTTTGTTTGTTTTTTTATTTAATTAAAAAAAATTTGTATTGTGCTTCTGCCCTTTAATCAGTGTAATAAATAACCTCATGAATATGCAGCTGAACAGGTATTCCTATTAAAGACAGTGTACATTACTTTATTATGGATGAGGAAATTATTTCTGTATGGAGATTGCATGTTTTCCCCGTGCTTGCGTAGGTTTCCTCCAAGTACACCAGTTTCCTCCCACAGTCCAAAATACGCACATTAGGCTAACTGGGTTTGCACTGAGCTATTCAGGGTGAACGCCTCCACTGTCAGCTGAGATAGGCAAAAAACCTTTGTAGTGAACACTGTGGCTAATCCTATAATCAATTCCAAGTCTAATGGTAACTTATTTTTAGAACAAAGTCTCAGTAGCCCTCATTTGCTGAATGACAATAATCACTCTCTTTTTTGTCAGACCATTATCAATCACCAAACATCTAACTTATGAAAGAGGCAGACAATATCAGCAATATTCAAAATTAAAATTAAAGCAATTGCACTATCAACACTATGAGCTGTCAGTTTGACTACAAGGTTATTTATTTACAGTAGATCATGTGCAACACTGAGGTTTCACATCTTGATTCAGGTGAAATCTATGAGGGTGGGTGGAAGAGTTCATGGTACTCCATCTCACCATGAACTCTTTCACCCACCCTTAGAGGCGCGAGGCGACGACACGAAGAACAACTTTGCTGACGAGACTGGGTGAATAACTGACTATATATACAGTATATTGCAATATTTTATGTTGAGATACATTTGTATATTCCTACATTTAAAAGTTGCGAGTTCTGAACCCAGACATAGGCACAACCACGTAGTAATATAACACATGTCCAGCTCTCTGTCTTCATTTGATTTGTTTCAATGATCATGTTGTAGATTGTGCCTCATATTTCGAACAAATCTGTAAGAAATCATAATTAACAAAATTTAGCCATACATGTAGAAGCCAACATTTCAATCTGATAAAAATAGCAGGGGCAATCACCCATACAAATTCACAACATATTGACATTGGCATACCATGGAAGGTATTTAGTCCAATTAATCACAAGCTTCCAAATCAATACCGAGGTCATATTTACCTACTGAAACCCATGAGTCAACTCTGTAAGTCAGGGTGGAGAGAATAGGGTTTTTTTTGGCACTAGTAGAGATTTGACAGACCAAGATAGCTACACTAATGAAAATAAAGCAACACAAGCAATCATAAGAATTTTGAATGTCAGTTTTATTTAGTTTAGGGGGTTTATGCACCTGTGAACATTTCTGGCATGGATAGCCTGTCAGGTATATATGTGCTTTGTTAAAAATGGCACACTTACATCGCTGAGAAGGAACTCTGTTTTGTAATTTATTTAAGTATATTGAGGTGCAAGATTAAATTGATATCTGCCTCACAGCAAGAAGGTCCTAGGTTCTACTTCTGGACTCGGGTGTTTCTGTGTGGAGTTTGCATGTTCTCCCCGTGCTTGCATGGGTTCTCCGGTTTCCTCCCACAATCCAGAGGCATGCACAATGGGCTAAATTGCCCCTAGTTGCAAGAATCACTCATTAAGTTTCAAAGCCAGCAGAGGCAGAAGTGCTATGTGACGCACTTTGCGGCAGGCTGTGTCTACGGCTAGATCTCTGATCGTATTGCACAGCTAACCGCCAAATCATTGAAAGACCTAGTCAGGCCGAATCATTGAGTCGTTCGCTAACGATAACTTGCTGAGTCATTCGCGAACCAATGCTTTGCTGAGTCGTTCGCGAACTGATCAGTCGTTCATTAAAACGCTAACTCGTTGAAAGAGAGACTAGATACCCCTACCTTAAGTAGACAGAAGCCATATCAGATCAACAAACAACAAGGCAAATATATTGATCTGCAGTCGACAATTTTTGTAATGGTTAAATTTGAGTTTAATTGCAAGAAAACACACTAATAAAATAAAATTAAACACACAGAACACTAAGTTGTTTTAAGCTGCATTAAGTAGAGAACATTTTATATAATTAGTATGATACCTCTTCATAAGGCAGAATAAATAGCTCAGTGAGTCAATATGCCGTGCAAACCGGTGATGCGGATTTAAGCCTGGCAGCGGATTTTTTATTTATTTATTTATTTATTTTTGTGAATCAAATGAAATGATATAAATTAATTCGCTAGCGATGAATGAACCGAAAGAATCGAGTTAGTTAAAAGAATCTGACTTCCCATCAGTAGAACACATTATAGGATTTATTCTGTTTCAAAAAAGTTTTCTTTTATATCATACATTATATTTTTCAGGATGTTGTATAATCTAGTAAATAAACAAAGCCACAGTGAGTATGTTAAAGAAAAAAGGTCCTTCTTGAGAAATTAAATTAACTTAAATTTCTTTTTAAAGAAATGCTTCATGGAAACAAGATACATGGCATCTACAACACAAAGGCTTGTTTGTTAACTGCCAGTGAAGTTACATGCCTTCTAATTGGTTTTATATATGAGGCGGCACGGTTGTTTAGTGCTTAGCATGTTTGCCTCACAACAAGAAGGTCCTGAGTTTGAGCATTTCTGTATGGAGTTTGCATGTCCTCCTTGTGCTTTTGTGGGTTTTCTCTGGGTGCTTCATTTTCTTCTGACAGTAAAACAAACAAAGAAACATGCACGTTACATTAATATGCTGTTGCAAATTTCCGCTAGATGTGACAGTGGGTGTAAATGATTTTGTATGTTTTGGCCCTGCAAAGACTAGCAAGCTACTCAGGTTGTACCCTGCCTTTGCCCAGAGTCAGCTGAGATAGGCTCCAGCCTCCCTGTGACCCTTGTTGGATTTAGTGGTTTGCAGAATGAGTGAGTAAGTGATGAGTGGTTTTTACCCCTCAGCCAGTTATGGTTAGAGGGGTATTGTTGTTGGCTTGGCAGCTTTGGCAATAACTTTGTCCCAGCCATTGCTCAGCTCATACACAGGCCAGCTTTCTGAAATTTTGCGTAGGCACTCCCTATAACCTGATCCTGTGCTTGGGGTAGCTAATTTGCATATGTGCCCTTTGACCTTTGCACAGTGACCTTGAGCATATAAAATTTGTCCGGGCCATTGCTCACCAGATATGTATGATAGCTTTCTGAATTTTTGCATAGGCACTCCCTATGACCTAAACCTGGGTGTGAGATAGCTAATTTGCATATGTGACCTTTGACCTTGGCACAGTGATCTTGAACATATAAAGTTTGTCCAGGCCATTGCTCAGCTAATATTTATGATAGCTTTCTGAAATTTTGCATAGGCACTCCATATGACCTAATGGTTCGTATGGGGGGGTGGGGGGTGGGGTGGCTTTTGTCCTCCATGCGCTTGAGGCATCCTGGCTGAGGAGTTATGACGTTCTACAGAACAGCTATTTTATATATGCACTGTTGATAACACTATGGTTTATGTTTTTTTGTTTTTTTTCAGTTGCAAATCTCTAAAGAGGGGACAGTGGTGGTTCGGTGGTTAAGCTGCTGGCTTACTGATCCGAAGGTCGGGGGTTCAAGCCCCACCATCACAGAGTTGTCACTACTGTCCCACAAGTGCAGCTAACTGGGTTATCAAAGGCCAGCCATGTCTCTCAGTGCCTGTGCTGAGAGGCATGTCAAAGAACCATTGTTGCTGTTCGAAAAAAGTAGGCCATTGGATTGTCGTCAGTGTGCTTTTGCCCTGCGATGGTCTGGCGAGCTGTCCAGGGTGTACCTCACCCTTACCTAGAGTCAGCGGATATGGGCGCCAGCCTCCCCACGACCCTAATTTGGATGTAGTGGTTCAGAAAATGAATGAATGAAAGAATGAATCTGTAAAAAAAATTGTTTTCTTTGTGTCCTATTTCCCCCCTTGTTGTAATTTGCATATCGCATATTATAGTGAGGATTTCTTGCACCAAGTAAATAATTTAGCATGTGCCAGGTTAGCTTTTTTAAATGATTGTTAACTAGACTGAAAGATTTATTGCAAACACAAATTGAGGACATGTACTCCAGATACTTTTTGACTTGTAATACAAAACCCCGAAATTCATCTCTGACTTGTTTTAAAGCACTCTGAAACTACAGCTGTAAAACGACACTTGAAATGTAAGCCTCAATGAGCATTTCTGTGACTAAAAGTTAAGACCAGTCCTCAAATAAGAGGCAATGTGAACTGCCATTTTTGCCACTATGGATCTTTAGTTTTGATACACTACCATGATCTACTGCAGTCTGTTTGTTTTATAATTCTAACATTATTTTTTTCTTTTTAAATTTAAGTAAACTATTATAAATGTATAAATAAACATAAAATGTAAATGCTTTCATTCGCTGACGGCTTTTATGATAAAACATGTCCATTTTGAAGCTTCTTCTATTGTTTTTTTTTGTCCGAAGCCAGCATTAATTATGCACAGTGGGAATGAAATGTGGAAATGACCAGAGGATAATAGCTTATACAAAAACATGGGTCAAAACCTTATCATAGATGGCCTTCTAGCAACACTGACCATTTCATATATTGAGAGCTTGCTTTTAGAGGCTTTAAATGCTCCAGAGCCACAATTCTTTTTAGTGCTACGGTGAGCAATCTCTATAATGATTAGTTTTTCATCAAAACAGTCCATATCACTTTGTTTACTTGATAAAGAGCAAATCATTTAATAAGAACAAAGTTGGGAATTCCCTTTAAAAGCACCTCAAAGTATAGGCTTTCACTCTCTGTCATCTCACTTACTCACTCACTCACTCACTCACTCACTCATTTATTAAAATCCTCAATACCACTAGGGTCGCAGGGAGGCTGGAGCCTGTCTCAGTTGACACTGGGCGAAGGCCAGACCACAGCAGGGCCATCACACAGTCCCACACACACACACACACACACACACACACACACACACACACACACACACACACACACACAACCATTCACACTTCTGTCCACACCTGGGGGCAATTTGGAATAGCCAGTTAGCCTAATGAACTTGTTTTTGGACTGTGAGAGGAAACTGGAGTACCCGAATGAAACCCATGCAAGCATGGGGAGATCATGGAAACTCTACACAGAAACGCCCGAGCAGATGGGAGGCAGACATGCTAACCACAGCGCCAACGTGCCGCCCCACTCTCTGTCATGTCTAAAAATCTAACAAAAAATTGTATCTATTGCCAAATGTGTTTTTAAAGGCAGTGTGTATATCGAGCTTGATCAGCTCATTCACATGTAAACAGCAATCTCAGCAAAGAAACTGTGAAGTAAAACAGAAGTATCTCCCACAGGACTGTCCTCGTTACCGGGGCATCTGCTTTTGATCATTAGTTCAGCTCTCTGCACGGATCTTTGGGTTTATGTGAGTCTATCATTAGTTGACAGTGTAAGTTGCTGAAGAATTTTTTTGTTTGTTTCTAGTTTGTGTAAGGACATGTGATTATGGCGTCATGCTGCAAAGCTGCTAATACTGTGTATGTCAAAGACTTGTAGAGCTTTGTAGTTCTGAAAGGAGACGTGATATTTAGCAAACACAACACTGTGGGGCTCATTTTACAAAGTTGCATGGTATGAAGAAAGTGACTTTTTTCTGAGATGTGTTTCAGATCTGGTTAAGTACATGTGCGTGTACTTGTAGATCTGTAAAATACAAGATATAAGGCATCACATAGATACATACATATATACTGTTCAGCCAAAAAAGGTCCTACACTCTAATATAGAGTTTAAATAGCACGGTGGCGTAGTGGTTAGCATGTCCGCCTCACAGCAAGAAGGTCTGGGGTTTGAGTTCCGGGTTCAGGTATCTCCCCAGGCTTGTGTGGGTTTTCTTCGGGTACTCCAGTTTCCCCCCACAGTCCAAAGACATGCACATTAGTTTAATTGGCTGATTTGCCTCTAGGTGTGGATGTGAGTGTAAATGGTTGTGTGTGTGTTGCCCTTAATGGACTATTGGAGCTATTCAGGGTGTACCCTATCTTCACCCAGTGTCGGCTGAAATAGGCTCAGCCTCCCCACGACCCTAATAACAGGATTTAGAGGTTTAGCAAATAAGTTAGTGAGTAAGTGAGTTAAATGAAGTCAGCTGATGACCTGAATGACCCTGCATGTACTGAATGAGCAGGGTATTCCATCCATGGATTTTTTTCTTCCCTGATGGCACAGGTAATATGGGGGATCAGGGAGCATGAGGAATCATTTTCACACATGAACTGGCACCACAGAGTCCTGACCTTAACCCTATTGAAAGTCTTTGGGATGTGCTGGAGAAGATTTTACAGAGTGGTTAAATTTTCTCCTCATCAATTCAAGATGTCAGTAAGAACAAACCCAACTCCATATTGAAATAAACTGTTGTGATGCTTAAATTTGTCAATTTGTAAATTTGTGAATATGTGATGTAATCATACAAGGGTACATACAGGCGGTCCAACAAAATATTAGAGAGCACAACTTAAATTTTTTTTTTTTTTTTTTAGCAAGGCACTGTATTTGGTGTATATTTATGCACTGACTAAAATCTGAGCTCCTTGATACTCATGGTGTTACACGTACAGATGTGGGGACAGACTTTACTTGCCATGATACACTTTAATGATGGTTTGAAATGAGTGATAGTCTGGGCTTAAGTCTTTCGCTTGTTCATAAACCATAAGCTCATAAGATTGTGGATGTCTGATAGGCACATCCTAAACTATTGCTGATAAAATGGAAAAGCAGTCATGGACTGATGACCTGGATTGCTGAGCTGCACTTTTTTCATATGCATTTTCATTAAACTGTCTTCTATGTAAATAGAGTAATTAGTGTGTGTGTGAGTGTGAGTGTGTGTGTGCCACTGATCCAAGTATGTGCATCACTTTAACCTTTCTAAGTCCCATGCTACCAATTTGTGCAGTGCATGTCGGTTGGACGATGTGTATTCAGGATGCACAGCATGTGCTTTTGCCATGGCATAAAGCTGATAACGGAGGAACTAAGAAACAAAAGTACATAAATCAAAGATTCCAAAGCTATGTACATGCATGTAAGGGGGGAAAAAGGAAGAGAGAAAAAGAGGAGCGGGAACATGAGTGGCTGTGACAGAGTGAGAGAGAAGATGTACTGCACGAGCCTGACAGCATGGACACTAGTTTCAAGTGCGGTGGGGATAATGCACTGGGAATACCCCTCACTGCCCTGTCAACTCACTGCACACACAATAGTCCCTGTGCTTCCACTGTCTGGACACAGAAACATCTTTCTTTCTCTTAGACCTACACATACACTCAACAAAATACAAACTACACTTATATGAGCTCTGTCCTGTTCCATGATATGAATAACCTGTTACCAGTTCTCAAAACGTGGGAGGAAAGCAGGGTACCCGGCAGAAACCCACACCGGCACAGGGAGAACATGCAAATTTCACACTGTAACACCCGACTCCAGGGCTCGAATCCAGGACCTTCTTGCTGTGAAGTGGATGTGTTAACCACTACGCCACCGTACCACCGTGAGTGTTTTCCTCTGAAGCCAAATTGAAAGATGAGCATCAGAGTTCTCTTTATCATATTTAGACCTCGGGTGGATGGGTGCAGCTACATGGGGCACCATGCATGTGCAATGCACAATTTTTGAAGGATCTAGAGAAGTTCGTGTAGGTACTTCGCTCTGGTAAGAAAAACAACATGATTCGATATGTTCAGCACTCAGGCAAGGTTAAGGCAACTGATTTCCTTTAAAATTTTAATGTGCGTATCATTTTTCAATTCTGTCTGCTTGTGTTTGCCTTTTGATCCAAGAAACATTGAAAAAGAGTTGATGAGATGCGCTTTAGAGACAGACTAGAGACATGGTGTGTAGGAGGGAACTGGAAGAACATTCCTCTCCAGATTCTCCGGCTCAATAAGCTGAGTGATTAACCATCACTCACACTCACACTTTCACCCACCTGAGCAGATCAGTCCGAGCAAGCTGGAGCATCTCTTTTTTTTTTTTTTTTTAAACCAACATTCTTTTTATTGTTTTCATAACAAAGAACATATATTATTTATGTATTGAGCAAACATGTCAAAAACAACACAAAACAAATCCGATTCCCTCCCACCCCTCAATTTATTTCAGTTCTTGGTTGGGGATCTGTATGTTATACTCTATTTCGGTCCATTTTATAGAAATAAATAAAAAATAAAAACACACAGTTGTATTGGTCACTGCAGAGGGTCACCATTTACACATCCGCAGGCAGTTCCATCACATGTGTCATGTCTGTTACTGTTAGGTAGAGAATGAAGGGGTTTATGTTGTTGATTTTTTTATTGTACAGGTAATTTTTTCTAAAGGAAACTATTTGCCTACTGTTAGACTTCTGGTATTTTTCCATGAAAGAGGGCGATTATTCTTTTTGCCAATTCATTCATTTTCTAAGCCACATAATCCTAATTAGGGTCGTGGGGAGGCTGGCGCCCCTCTCAGTCGACTCTGGACAAGGATAGAATACACCTTTATAACCCAATAACTTAATCCAGCCCATTGCTTGGCTCATGCACATGCCAGCTTTCTGAATTTTTGCATAGGTACTCCCTATGACCTAAACCTGCACGTGGGGTAGCTAATTTGCATATGTGTATTTGACCTTGGCACAGTGACCTTAAACATATAAAGTTTTTCGGGCCATTGGTCAACTCATATGCATGATAGCATTCTAAAATTTTGCATAGCCACTCCCTATCATCTAATCCTGTGCGTAGGGTGGCTAATAAAATGTTGATTGTCTGAAACTGTTCGTATAAGGGGGTGGCTTTTGTCCTCCGTGCGCTTGAAGCATCCTGGCTGAGAGGTTACGACGTTCTATAGAACGGCTATTTTTCTAATATAGACATTGAAGGGATGCATAACTTGATTTTGTTGTGTTGTAATGAAGCTTCTTACCTGTAGGCATTTAAAAAAGTGATTACGGGGTATGTTAAATTTATTAATTATTAACTCCTTTTTTTCCTGCCTGATAGCATTTGCCAAATAGTGAAGGTGAACCTGGTTAAGAATGCTGGCTCGTTAAGCTATTTCACTATGATTTTCACCCAAGTGTCAGCAATGCTAAGATGATTTTTTTTTCACTTTCCCATTTATTTATTTGTCTCAAAAACACATCGAATAAAATACATATATAAATTGAAAGTGAGCAAACCCAAAAGAACCCGCATGGCTCATAAAACTTTGGGATTCGTTATTACATATAATAATATATAATATAGGTTAACATAGTGAGAGAAAGATAATGGCATAAAGAAAATAAATTCTATTGTGATCATGATAAAAACGATAAAAGAGATAACAAGATGTGGTGATGGTGATGAGAGAGAAGCTGAGTTTGATGAGCAGTTTGCATGGGAGAGATAGAAGAACAGATCTTGCCCTACCACCATTAGTTCTGGTCTTACTGCGCTGATGAGGCTGTGATCATGGGATGTGGTTCTCATGCCGCAACTCACCCATTGCGAAGGTGTTAAAGATTATTAAATAATCTGAATTAAAGTGGAAAAGTCTTCTTGATGATTTTTCAAGGTCTCACTATTGCATTCGACTGTTTCCACCTCCTCTCTCTTGTTCTTTTCTTCTCCCTCCGTTCGCTGCCTTCTTCTCCTGCACTCTTGTCCTCCCACACTGATCATTTCTCACTCTCTGGTTATGAAAGAAATGTCATGAGCCTCTTGTCATATTGTGACTGCACCACCACTGAAGATGATGTTAATGAAGGCAGCTAAAGATACCTAACCCGCATGAAGTGGCAGCAGGGAACCTGGTGGCATGTCCTGCTTACAGGCCATGCACATGCTACAAGAAAAAAGGTCCAGATAGATCACATAGAGTATGTGAGGAGACAGATCTGACATGTCCTTTCACGTCTTAATAATCCACAATTGCACAAACGGACTGCATGGTCTCATGAGAAATTGGCCGCTTTTTGTTCCTCTAACTCCATAGCAACTGAATGCTAGAGAACGGAACTGCACCACAGTGTACGCCTCAATCCTCATAAATGGATTTATGCATGGCAACTGAATAAAGGAAGCAGGGCAAATCGACACATTGTGTTTCAGATCAGCTCTTTTACTGCCATGGGCTGTCTCATTAAGACCTATTTGGAATCCTGGAATGGTACAATGTGTGTGTGTGTGTGTGTGTGTGTGTGTGTGTGTGTGTGTGTGTGTGTGTGTGTGTGTGTGTGTGTGTATATACA
>JAOUQZ010000033.1:3428523-3450809 GCA_028564935.1 Neosilurus hyrtlii | reverse complement strand
TCTCAGCCGACTCTGGGCGAGGGCAGGGTACACCCTGGACAGCTCGCCAGGCCATCGCAGGGCCAACAGTCACACAATCATTTACACTCACACCTAGGGGTGATTTGGAATAGCCAACTAGCCTACTGTGCGTGTTTTTGGACTGTGGGAGGAAAATAGAGTACCCGGAGGAAACCCTCGCAAGCACAGGGAGAACATGCAAACTCCACACAGAAACACGCAAGCTGGGAATCGAACCCAGGACCTTCTTGCTGTGAGGCGGATGTGCTAACCACTACGCCACCATGCTGCTCCACATCTCATTGTTGTTAGGTAATATAGCAACTTTTTAAATGCCAACAATAAACTTTTACACTTGAAATTTGCTGTGTGCCACTGCATAGCATGCTTGCCTCAGGGTAAGAATGTACTGGGTTCGAGTCCTGGGTTCAGGCGTTTCTGTGTGGAGTTTACATGTTCTCAATGTGCTTGTGAGTTTCCATCGGGTAGTCCGGTTTACTCCTACAATCCAAAGACTTCAACATTAGGCTAATTGGCTCTTTCAGATTGCCCCTGGGTGTGTATATGTTTGGTTTTGTGTGTGTTGACCCTGCTATGGTCTGACAAGCTGTTCAGGGTGTACGCTGCCTTTGCCAAGGGTAGGCTGGGATGGTCTCCAGCCTCCCCGTAATCCTGGTATGATTAAGCGGTTGATTAAGTGCAAATGAGTGAATGAGTGATGGTGAGTTTATAGTATAGTATGCATTCCTCATCAGTTTCTCCACAACTAGTGGTAATGTGATGTCACACCCACCATAAACAGTTCCCCTCCCGATCACCAGAGGGCAACTCAAACTATCTGATGATTTGAATGTCTTCCTTGTTTGGTTCACTGATTTCCTGTGAACACCTGTTCTGTGGTTCCCTTCATTAGTTCCTCTTTATAAGTTTTTTTTTTTCTATCCCTGCTTAAATTTTTATGTTGTGGTCCTGGGTAGTTAGATACTATTGTTTCTTGGCTTTATTCTTTTAAAAGTACATTGGTCCTAAAAGTACTTAAAAAAAAAAGGGTACACATGCATCCATCTTGTAGCATGTGTTAAATTGAAGTGTGCATGACGGAATTGCTAAATATTATATGAGAATTCTATTTATTTTTGACATGTTGAGTGAAAGGCTGATACAGTAAAGGCTTAAACAGTAGATGTTTTCCCTTTTTTTGTTAAAAAAGGTTTATTTTTTTCCCCACCAATGGTCAACATACTTCTAGCATAAAAATAGAAACTGCAAAACATTTTATCAGCTGTTTTTTTTTAAAGCCCAGGATTAGACCACATATAAAACACCATCTGCCTGTCCATGGTACAGATAAACCCATTTTAATAAATAGAAGCTGGAGTAATATCCTGGGAGTAACTCCAGTTTTAAAGTGACTGGATATTCAAGTCAAAATATATATTGCTTCTAGAGCAGTGGGCAACGCTGTTGGGATGTCAGAAGAAAGGTTCTGTGATACAGGTGGGTGTTGGTATATCTGTTTGGCCACTTGCTCAGTATATATACACTCTCTGAACATTATATTTTTAGGCAAAGCCTCTTTTACTTTTTAAAACGACCTCAGTTTGTTGTGACCTGGATTTCACAGGATGTTATAAATCTCGCTCTCAACTACATCCCTGAGGTGTTCTACTGGATTCAGAGTCAGGGACTGGGAAGGCCACTAAAGAACATTGTCATATTCATGAATGCAGCTTGATGACTTTTGCTTTTATGAAAATGCATTATCATTCTAGAAGTAGTCATTAGGATTGGCAAATTGTGGCAAGAGGTGTTCATGGTCAGCAACAATACTTTTTAATAGTTTTAAAAAATAGCTTTATTTTTAAATAACTTATTTAAAAATAACAAAAACACTAAAAATATTTTTTTTTTTCAGAAAAATTTAAATGTGTCGCAAATTATTTTTTTTTACTTTTGACATAGCATGAATGAACTTGTGGAATGGTTTAGCAAGTGAAGAAAAAAAAATACTGTAGTTTGCAGTGATGATTATACATAACAAAATGAAAATAAATCAGACACGAAGTACTATTCAAATATTTATTTCATGTAATATTCGATCATACTGATGAGAACAAGTAAACAAACAACAATATATAGTTATAACAAAAATAACTTTTTAATAATTTTTGAGGAAAAAAGTTAATATTTAGTGTGGCCAGCCTTAACTCCCAGTTAAATAGCCTGGCCCTATGCTATCTTGTCCATAGCCATCACTATGTCTTGATCTTGCTTGTGTATCCAGTCAGAAATTCCCAATGTTCCTCAACACACTTTAACCAAGTGACACTGTGCTCAAAACTAGTAGTGACCATTATGAGGCATCCACTGTAGTAAATACTTTGGCAGGCATGCTTTTTCGATATGAACAGCATATACCCATACCATCTCAAACGTGTTCGATGAAGACATGACTGATAGGGAATTTGAAGATGCTGTTCTTATTGAATTGTAGTTTGTGTGTTAGAAGGTAACAATAAAACAAAAATCTACATTTATTTCTCCTGATTTTGACATGTTCCAATTAAAAATATCAGATGAATTTGACTATGTTAATATTTTCAATTATTAAGACTTTTGCAGTGTATAAGAGATGAGAATAGTGGATGGATACACTAGTATACGCTGCACCTTCACACTCTTGTCAGCTCTGCAGACGGAGTTTAAGTGAAGAGACAATCAACACGTAGCACCTGCATACTGGCCTCAGGTCAGCTGATGTGAACTCCATTCTGATCCACTTAGTCTGAAAGAATGAGTCAAACAGTGGTACGTCTGAGCACATTTACAGGTCAGACTTGGCGATTAAATTTTTTCTTTTGCTGAAGAATCCCTTAATCCCACAATGGCTAAAAAAATCAGTAACCCCAGAGTTGGGGCAGAGTTTTAAACCATTTTAGCCACCTTATGGGTCTCATAGGAAAGTAAGCGAGAAAGCGGGTGCTGGAAAGGTTACTTACTGCGCCGAAGAAGACAGAAATGCCGACGCCACAAGAAATATTTTCAAAACAAAGCCGAAAGCTATGTTGCTTGTGGGATTTGTGGTAGACACCTGGTTGAGAAAACAGATTCATTAGTTATTTCTTCTGAGGAAAGATTTTATACAGTAATCAAATTAAACACCTGAGCACTAAATCTGGGTTCAAAAGTTCAGTTCTCACTTTGACACACTTGATTCATCCAAAGTACTAATGATTTATTAAGGCTTTTGTCAGTGAGAAGCACAATTTGAGACCGATTGCATGGCATCTTATGATCAAAATGACTTTTTTTTACAGGGAAACACAGTAAATGTTACCATCATATCATAGACTTCTTTTAGTTTCTAGACAACAGAGAACATGTTTAGTATTTAGTAGAACATATGGGCTCAGCCACTGCACCATTTGGAAGATTTCTTCTGAAAAAACATTTAGCAGACGTCCTTATCCAGAGCGACTTACGTTTTTCATACAACTGAGGGTTGAGGGCCTTGCTCAAGGGCCCAACAGTAGAAGCTTGGTGGTACTGGGGATTGAACCTCTGATCTTTGGATCAGTAAACCTTGAGCCTGTCAGAGTCTTAACCACTGAGCCACCACCACCCACGAGACAACACACAAGATATGTTTGATATCTTTCTTTCTTGCTTTTTCCGAGAGGTGGGGGGATATACTGTTAGATCAGAGTGAGAGGTCAACTGTAAAGCCCTCCCACAAGGAAAACTGATAGGTCTACTAAACCAAAAAACAGAGGTCAATCAAATGCTTTCTCTCTCTCTCTCTCTCTCTC
The DNA here is from genome assembly GCA_028564935.1 of Neosilurus hyrtlii. Taxonomy (NCBI): domain Eukaryota; kingdom Metazoa; phylum Chordata; class Actinopteri; order Siluriformes; family Plotosidae; genus Neosilurus; species Neosilurus hyrtlii. Next base: position 3,447,000 of record JAOUQZ010000033.1, on the reverse strand, counting down.
TCTCTCTCTCTCTCTCTCTCTCTCTCTCTCGCTTTCACTTTCTGTTATCCTCACATTACTTTAGCCAGTCACTCACTTGCATTCTGCAAAGATTCTATATAAGCTTTTAAATGTGCTCGCTCTTTCTTTCACGCAAGCTCCTGCTAAAAAAAAAAAAAAAAAAAAACTTTATTTCCAGGGCATTGTTTATAATTTACATGCATCAGGGAGCCTCTGTCAGTATACTGGAGTCTCCTGAAAGTTATATAGTCATATACAGGTAACAATGGAACATCAATACCGGCAATTAAATTCTTGGCTTCACAGCCCCCTCAACAATGCACATAAAAAAAAACACAAAGTATTGCACATAAAGAAACATATGAAATAAAATATATATTCGATAAAATATAAAATAAAAAATGAAAAAAAACTATATAAATAAGGAAAGAAAAATATAAACTAAAGAAAATCGAAAATATGTATACAGTAAGATAATACAGAACACCTAAAGGAAATACTGTAGTGGCTGAAGTGCTGAGGTAATGGTGTGTACATGTATCATGTGTACAATGAGTGTGCGAAATGTAATGTGCAAATTGTCCAGTATTTCAGCAGTTCCTCGAATCTGCTTTTGTGAGTCTGGATGCACCTGTACCGTCTGCCCGGTGATGTTGGTCATTCCAAAATGTTTTCTTGCTGTTCCAAAAGACTCCAGTTTACATTATAACTGTTCTTATATTTGTTCAAGTGGATTTCATTCATATGTGGACCACTTTATTCTTTATCAGGGTTGCAGGGAAGCTGGAGCCCAACCCAGCTCGCTAGTCCATCGCAAAGCCAACACAGACATAGCCATCCGCACTCTCATTCACACATTTGAGAATATCCAATTAGCCTAATGTGCTTTGGACTGTGGAAGGAAACCCACGCAAGGAAAAAACATGCAAACTCCACACAGAAACAGGCTGTCAAATATATTTAAAATATAGTACACTGTACAGAGAAACTTACCAATACTAATTTCTTACATTATTTTGTTCTGGGACAAGTGCAGAGAGGGATTGGAAAGCAGCATGTGAATGATGTTACTCGCACCTGTATTCCAGCTAATGTGATATTCTAGGATGTGCTCGGGTGAACATGTACATTTTGGAGATGGCCGACATTGGCTCGCAGTCTGACTGTAAACTTGTGTCTGTGCACAGATCTTGTAGCTTTGATTTTGCATGCTTTATCTGATGCATGCTTATCAAAATGAAAAGCAACCCTGACTTTATACATGGGAAGACCTGAATCCTAATGATATTTTGGGTAAGTACAGAGATGTTGTTAGCGAGTTTGATAGAAAGTAGTGATACAGACACACGGCTGGTTGAGAATATTTTGTAACTCAGCTCTCACAAAGCAGCCATCAAAAACTAGTACCAGTTGCATGAATGTCATTGTATGGTTGTTGGTTACTAGTCAATGAGCAAAGTATTGTTGTTGCACATAATTCCTGAATAGGAGTGCATCCCTGTAATGCTAGTATCTGTAACTGTCTAGTGTCTAGATTTAAAATCAAACTGGGAGTAGCCTCAACAGGAGTTGCAATGCCGATTAGATGGTTGGTAGCCATGTCTCTAGTAGAGGGCTGTACAAGACTATTTTTATTCCTGGTGGCACAGTTAATATATTTGCTTGTACCTGCCCATGATATAGTATTTTAATATACTTACTGTTTTATTTCCCATTATAGCATCCTAATTCAAAGCACAGCTACCCTGACCAGTGAGCAGATACTTTTAAACGAGGTATTAGAGGAGGAAAAGGAATGACGTGTGGGTCTGGTTTAATAAGGTAAAATGTAATTTTTACTTTCCCTGTGGTACTTTTTTTAAATCATTTTCATGGACCCATAACTAAAGAATTTTATTAGTGTTACTAATATGGAAAAAATTTTTCGACCAACCATCAAATATGTTGGAATGTGTCACTCTTAGAGATATAATAGTAAAGATCACAAAGTAATTTCTGTTTATTATATTTCCTCATTTTCTTGAAATTAATTTCTAGCTATACCACTCCACAGAACCACAGGTTTGTTTTAATGAATGTGGCTTTTCTTTGTCTCACAAACTACATATGTGCTACTCCCATAATTCTCAACCTGTATCACATGACCTCCAATCAAACACCTATCGTACCTTGCTCATAGTCTCCTGATTACTAATGAAAAACACCTGGACTCTTAAGAGTGCACTAGAATACCTTTCAACAAGTATTGTGTTATTTATTCATTCATTCATTCATTCATTCATTTACTAATTATGGTCGCAGGGAGGCTGGCCTGTGGTGTCCTTACTGAGACTTCCAGATGTGTTAAAAACATGAATTGTGTAAGTCTTAACATGTGTGGTCTTACAGTGTGTTTACATTCACATAACTCCCTCAAAAAAAATTCTTGACTCTTAAAACTGGAGATTTCGCTCCAGCACCATGTCGGCTAGACAGTTCCCAGCCTTTGTTATCTTTTGCAGCATCTGCTTCACATTTACTGATGTAGCCTTCTCAGATTCATGCCTGCATCTGTTTGTCAGCTTCACATTTCTCAGTATTGCTTAGAAATCTTGCCTTTGTCCGTATCATAAACACATTTACATAATAATTTAGGTTTTGTTTATTTGTTATTATAATAAATTCTGTTTTTTATTCAGAGTACACAGAATTTAATTTGGATGAAAATGCTCAGCCGTTTCACATCTGCTATTCTATATTAAAGCAATGCATAATTTGCAAAAATAAGAATTTATGAATTTGGATGGTTGATAGAATGACATCAATGGAACACTTCATCAGTATCATTTTCCCCCAACTTCTATGTGGGGTCAGTGTAATTAATTTTGGTAGGATTTTTATGGTAGGTGCCATTCCTGACATCAGCAAACTAACTTTCACACTCGCATTCACACCTAGGGGCAATTTGGAACAGCCAATTAGCCTAAAACACAATCCTTTGGATTGTGGAAAAAACCCAGAGCAACCAGAGGAAACCCACGCAAACCCAGAAAGAACATGCAAACTCCACGAGCCATGAATCCAGGACCTTCTTGCTGTGAGGCCAGAACACTATCCACTATGCCACCTAGGGGCAGATTGGAACAGACAATTAGCCTAAAACACAAGCCTTTGGACTGTGGAAGAAAACCAGAGCAACCAGAGGAAACCCACGAAAACTCAAAAAGAACACGCAAATTCCACAGGCCAAGAATCCAGTCTTTCTTGCTGTGAGGCCAGAACGCTACCCACTATGCCACTGTGCCTCAAGATTTTAAAAAGAAAGATTCAAAATAATAAGTCACACACAGTCCATTTGCAAAAGTCCACTGAGACTTGGTGATTTAGTGGTGTTTAGAAGTGCAGCTGTTATTCAGGGCAATTTTCTGTCCATCTGCTTGTCTGTCTGTCTATAACATCACATGCACAGCAGGTTCATCAATCAAAAATATGATTTTAATCCTTCTGCTTCAGTCCAAAGCATTTCATTAAGATGGTAATAAAACAAGTTTAGTAACTTACAGCACATTACCTTGTGTCATCTGTTTCATGTGTGTGTGTGTGTGTGTGTGTGCGCGCACACATGTCAGTGTTCCAATTTGACCATGGAAAGGGTGTATTAGCTACAGACAGTAAATGATTAATGTCACACACATTTTATTAGTTTTCTATCAATTACTGAGGTGAGATGCATTTTAATGCATTAGGGCTGGTGTGTGTGTGTGTGTGTGTGTGTGTGGGTGGGTGTGTGTGTGTGTGCGTGCTTGGTTTGTTCAGACTCTGACTATATGCTAACTATTCTTTGTCGATGCTTCCTGTATATTATGAGACAAAAATAATACATTTTCTTTCATAAAATGATTAATTAATTTAGTTTTGTTTGTGTGAATTAATAATGTATTAGATGAAGCTAAAATATTGACTAATAGAAGTTATATTAGCTTTTATGTCTTATTCAGGCTAGTGTATTCAGGGCTCTGTGTGATAGAGATGTGAGATTTCTTGCTGTGAGGGTGCTTTATGATCTAACTATTTTGAGTAAGATGTCATTGGGGCAACAAGACCAGACTGACAGCCCCAAATTTCCTCAGCTGTTTAATTCAAGCGGTGAGAGCTTAATGCAAGCTAGCTTCTCTGGCAAACCAAATCCACTATGAATGAGACAGATGTGCAGATTCAGTCCATACTAACGAGGGCTTTTGTGCTCCTTATTGTGTGTGAATTACAGATGATGAGAGCCACCACAATCTATCAGACCCCGCCCCCTCCCTATTCGTAAAACAGAGATTGTGTGTCTTGTACAAAAGTGTGTAATATTTGTTATCATGTAATTCCACTCATGCAGCTTTGACTTGCAATATATAAACCAAATAAATCCCTTATATTGGTTAGGAGCTTCCCTGGCTGCTACACTTCTCAAGAGTTTGTGTGTGTGTTGTATAGATAAGCTGGTCTAGGATGATGGGGTGGATGTGGAAGTGTTAGGTTTGTTACAGAAAAAAATTGCCTAGCAACTTCTGTATTCTTACAATGCTGAACTGCATGTTGTACTCCAATGATTAGTAAAGAATTATTGCTCGTGTGGATTAGTATGGTCGACTCCTTCACTGAGCTTGCATTATATAACTTGAAATAAAGTAACTTAGAGACCTAATCAATGAGAATATTCCACAGCTGGCAGTATTTTTAGCTCTGTTGGAAATTAGCAAAAAAGATAGTTTACCTATGAGGGAGCAATGGAAGGTGGTAGTAGATTAGCTTACCTTGCAAACAATAGTGAATTATTTATTTCCAGAGTGCGATATAATGTAAACACTGCCTCTCCGACACTTAAGGCTAGCTTGGAATGCAAAGATTTAAAATAAATAAATAAACAAAAAGCCAAAAGCATATATTATGAATGTCTGTAGCCAAGATTACGGTCATTCTCACATATGATACCGTACATAATTTAACTACTGACCAAATAGCTGACTAATGCTAATGTCTCAAATAGCCAGTTGATACATGAGAACTGTTGCTGGGATTACTGTGGCCATTCTTTGGCCATTTCTGACACATCTTGGAGGTGGTCTCATTTAAAAATATGGATGAAGGAAATGTTCAATTGCCTGAGAAACGCGTATATCTGTGATGCGTACTTCTCAGCTGTCATGTCTATGCATTAGCTACATACGTGGCAGTCACTGTTCCATGTACTGTCACTGTTTTTACCGCCACAGACATCTAAGGTAACAGCTAATAGGCAATGTTTGCCTCACAGATGCCACAGTAATTGTCAATATGACCAACTTTTTTTTTAATTGGAAGCCACACCATCATAGTTCTCAAGGCAACTCTCTGGCTCTCACTGAACACTTATGGGATAATGTTGGTTGACTTCCTCCATCTACTGCAAGGTCATTTTAGCTGAGACAGAGGCCCTAAATATTACCTGGTTATCTTAATTTTACTTCTGGCATCAAGTTTAATCTTGTGTGGAGTGCTAATATTCATTCAACACTGTTATAAAATCCAAGCTGATGGGCAAACTTGACCCTGAACTTTCTAACCAACCAAGCCCAGTCTGCCTCCACCCTGATGCTGAACACCGGGGTCCCACAAGGATGTGTCCTCAGCCCTCTCCTCTATTTGCTGATCACCTGCAAGTGCATCACTGTGTGAGAATACAATATCACTGTTAAGTTTGCAGATGAAATCACACTGGTGGGTTTGATCAACAAGGACAACGAGGAGGTCTACACAGAGGAGGTAGAACATCTGATTTCTGGATGTAGAGAAAACAACCTGTCCGTCAACTGCAAGAAGACTAAAGATCTTAGAGTGGACTTCAAGCAAAGCAGAGACGGCTCACACAGTCAACTTAATATGTGGGGGAGGTCAAGCGTGTTCCCAGCATTAAGCTCCTGGGATACACATCACCAACGACTTCACCGGGAACACCAACATATCCAGGCTGTCCACGAAAGCATAGAAATGCATGTACTTTATAAGGACTTTAAAGAAAACCCTGCTTCTCCTCAAATTCTCTCAAACTTTTACAGACGCACCAGTGAGAGCATCCTGTCTAGCTGCATTACAGTGTGGCAGAGCAGCTACACTGCAGCTGACAGAAAGGTTCAGCAGTAGGTAGTGAAAACGGCCCTAAACATCATCAGCACCCAGCTCCCCTCCATCACCAACATAGCTAGGAAGCACAGCCTTAAATAAGCTTCTAACATCAATTATTGCTTTCATCCAAACCACAAACGGTTTACTCTGCTCTCCTCTGGAAAAAGGTACAGAAGCTTTCAGTTTCTTTAATACGGCTGTCAGGCTATTAAACTCGGACAATAAGAGCAGCAGACACAGAAATGTCTGATCCTGTTTAATGTTCTGATAAATGGGCGTAATAATTATTCACTAAAGGTTATTCTATTTTCTTTTTTATCAGAGCAACACACATACAACTGTCTGGTACTGTGTAAATATTACGGTCAAATGTTCATGTAAATAATGTAATTATTCTTTAAAGGTTATCTTATTTTTTCCTGCAATATGTATATATTAAACAGTCTAATGACACTCCCCAGCCTACACGGGAAAGTCTATTCAGGAGTACTGGAGACAAGGATACGACCGATGGCTGAACCTCGGATTAAGGAGAAACAATGTGGTTTTCGTCCTGGCCACAGCACTCTTGATCCAGCTCTTCACACTCTACAGGATCCTGGAGAGGGCTTGGGAGTTTGCCCAAACTGTCCACATGTGCTTTGTGGACTTGGAGAAGGCTTCTGACAAACCACTGTTCCTCCACGTTGAGAGAAGCCAGTTGAGGTGGCTCAGGCATCTGATTAGAATGCCTCCCAAACACCTCCCTGGTGTGGTGTTTCGGGTGTGTCTAACCGGGAAGAGACCTCGGGGTCGACCAAGAACACGATGGAGGAACTACGTCTCTCGGATGGTCTGGAAATGCTTTGGAGGAAGTGGCTGGGGAGCAGAACATCTGGGCCTCACTGCGTAAACAGCTGCCCCCGCAACCCAACCCCAGAACAAGTGGAAGAAGATGAGGATGTCTAGAAGTCTAATGACACACAGTATGAGTGTGTGAGTGTCTGTGTGTGTGTGTGTGTGTGTGTGTGTGTGTGTGTGTGTGTGTGTGTGTGTGTGTGTGTCACTATCAATAATAATCTAATAATTTCTTACTTTCCCAGTGGCAGTTTCAGAGAAACAGTAAAATGACTTTAAGAAGTTTTGTCTCTGAATACATTCTTTGAAATTTCTCTGTAGAAGTTAACAGCCTGATTACTGCCATGCCATACTTTGTTTTTTTAAAGTCCAATCCCACTACTAGGCATTTGTGTTAATCTGTTAGTCAAGTAGAAAGAGTTCAGCGATTAGCTAACCTTTAACTTCTCAATGGGACGTGGAATAACTAAATAAAATATCAAATAAATAACATTGCTTGACCTTTATTTTCTCTTGTAAATATTTGCAAAAGTTTTATATATACATTTGAGCCCTGACTTGCTAAAGCCATTGCTGATGATGGTCTTCCTATCTAGTGATTAGTCATAATTGCTACTGAGATGGAACTCATGGTTAGAATAGTCTATTAATTGTGTATGTGGATAATTGTGTATGATTGACTTAAGTAATATAAAAATATGTTTTTTCATGCTTCTTGGCAGCATTCCCATCACTACCCAGCTCTGTGCAGTAGCTTGGATTGATTCCAAAAGCCATCACAACCCTTCTGGGTGCATTTTTATAACAAAGCTTTAGGCAAACTGTGACCATGAGTAAAATTAATTAATTAATTAATTAAACAGCAAAATGTTGGCATTTTTAGAGTACGACATCTTATTATTTCACCCCAGTTTTTTCACAAATTTATCACTTGTCTGTACTGTCTATTCACTAACAGTGATACTCGTATTGCAAACTCTTTAAAGTCAACTCATTATTTGACCATAATATGACAGGACCATGGTGACTCAGCAGGTTTCTCTCCCCTTACCACTTCATGTGTTTTCCTAAACCTTGATTCATCAAGTTACTTATAAAGCCTCATTCTGCTCCAGGCTACTGAGATGGTTGACAGCACAGAGGGAGAAATACAGCAGTAGAGTGGTCATTAAGTCATTGCTGAGGCCAGAGAAAAGGCAGTGCAAGCCTTGGCCTCCCATAGAGTTTCATTACTGCAGTATTTACTCTCCACACCATTGCTGGTGTTAATGCTTTTTAATCATGCTAATTATCACTGGAGCAAAAGTATAGCTAAAGCAAAAAGAGCTAATTGGCAAGACATCAAGCATATAAGTGAGGGTGCCTTGTGATGAAATCCTATTAAGCTGCTATGCCAAAACGTGTGCACATAAACACAGGCAGGCTTATGCATAAAGCCCAGGAGGACGATCAATACTGTGATCAATATCAGCAGCTTGGGTCACTGTTTCACTTCGATGTGATGCGCATGCTGTACACTCCATCATTCCCTGATTCAATACAAAGATCTCTGCACAAAGAAGCTGTCTGTTTCTCCCAGGCAGTGACCCCTGTTTTTTTATTTTTTATTATTATTATTATTATTTTTTTTTTTTTATCTTTCAGACATGCAGGCATTTAAAGAAAAAAAAATTGATAAAGATGTTTGTGCAAGTGAAAGCAAAGATTTTGACAGCAAAATAAATAAATTAAAAACACGAGAGCACCTGGAGGGGGCAAACCATCGCCAGGTCCAGTAATCCCCCATAAAATATCAGAAATCTTACTATATCACAATGGTAAAAATCCTTTAAAATTCCTGGACCCAGAATTAGATCTGATCACTGTCAAAATTTACTGGAGTTTTCCTTGTCCAAAGCCCTACCTCTGGTGAAAACTTCATGAAAATCTGCATATACTCAATCATTTATTCATTTGCTGAATGCTCAATCGTACTAGGGTCACAGGGAGGCTGGAGCCTATTTCAGCAATCTCTGGTGAAAGAAGGGTGCATTCTGAACAACTTAATCTACTGCAGGGCACCACACACAACTTCTAGGGACCCTGGAATAACCAATTAGCCTAAAGTGGATGTCTTTGCACTGTGGGAGGAAACCGGAGTACCCAGAGGAAATCCACACAAGCATGGAAAGACCATGCAAAGTGCACACAAAAAGCCTGGGATTCAAACCCTGGACCTTCTTGCAGTGAGGCAGACATGCTAACCACTACATTACAGAAATCTTCAATCTCACTCACTTATTTGCAGCTATTAGGGTAGTGGGGAGGCTGGAGTCTATCTCAGCCAATGTTGGGCGAAGGCCAACACTGAACAGTTTGCCAGACCATCACAGGGCAAACACACACACAACCATTTACACTTGCTCTTATGAGCAATTTGGAACAGCCAATTAGCCTAATGTGTATGTCTTTGGACTGTGGGAGGAGACTGGAGTACCTGGAGGAAACTCTGAGCTCAGAACTTGAACCCAGGACCTTCTTGCTGTGAGGCACATGTGCTAACCACTACGCCATCCAATCTGCAATCTACTTTTTGCTAAAAAAAAAAAATAATAATGAAAATACACAGCACCCCCTGCTGGGCCTGCTATAACATGACATCACCATCTACTTCTTTTTCTTCTTCCACTTGGTCCGGGGTCAGGTTATAGGGGCAACAGCCTAAGCAGTGAGGTCCAGATGTCCCTCTCTCCAGCCACTTTCTTCCCCCGGGGTCTCTTCCCGTTTATAATGCCTGAAAACACCACACCAGGGAGGCGTTCAGGAGGCATTCTAATCAGGTGCCCAAGCCACCTCAACTGGCTCCGCTCAACGCGGAGGAGCAGCGGTTCTACTCCGAGCTCTTCCCAGATGGCCGAGCTTCTCATTCTAACATGTGATATGACAATTCCAATAAAATCATCTCACAATGGTAAATAATCCTTTAAAAATGTGTGTAATAATTTTAACAAACACACCAAATCTGAGGGTAAGATATATCCTCCTTGTCAAGGGTAATAAGTAATAGAAAAATGCATATTTTGGTGTTCTTGTCATTAGCTTGGTTTGACTAGCGACTTGAGAAAAGAAAATTTAAAATAAGGTAAGAGTTTTTGATGGAATAAGGTAGAATTTGAAGTGAGGCATTTAAATGGAGGGCTTATTCCCATTGTTTCAATGGTTCCCCCTGAATACAATGCTGTCAGACTTATGGATCCAGAATGTCTGGATTATCATACAGTACAACATATAGTGTGTTATACCATGCTCCATTTTCTGTAGACTTTCTCAGCCCATCATTTGTACATGGCATCCTCTGCATACCATCACTCAAAAACTCTCGTTTCCTGTCTCAACTAATACACACAAAACTGTATTTAGGTTTCACTTACCATCAGGACCTCCTGCTGTTGCACTGCATGAATACAGACAAGCAGTCTTAAGCCTGGTTGGTGCTTGATTGAAAGAGCTTTTGAGATACAAAATACATTTTTGAAAGCTTGGAATGTTTAAAGTTTTTCAGAAAAGTAGGAAAGAAAATTAAGAATTTAGCAGTGTTGGGAATATTTAAAAAAGTACAGTATTCCAAAAGTGGACCATGTGAAAGCTAAAGCTTAAACTGGAGGAGATGTCCAGGGGTGCTTGATGATTTAAAAAATGAATCAATCCTTTTTGACACATCTGGAGAAGCACCTTTTACTTTTCATGCTCTAGCACTTTAGCATACTTGAAAAAACTGGGCGGACTGATACAAAATGTGCATTGGACTTGCTGTTCCAATACTTTTGGAGGGAACTGTATAGTGTGTATGCTATTTAGATGCCTGTAAAAATACTATTCTCGAATCCAATTATTGCTGAAAAATGTACCACACCTTTGGAAATGGCATTCATTTGAGTAGAAAGGAGTATAACAGGAATGCAGTATATACTGTACGATGGAAATAGAAGTGACTTACTATCACAAATTTGTCTTATATTAATTTTTTTTATGAAAGTATAAAATTATATATTTAATTTTAGTATATCATTAGGTTAAAATTTTGTCAAGAAGTGGTAGAAAATAGTTATAATTTTGAGACTTATTTGACCATTTGATAATTTTTGTGTGAAATGCTTTACCCTCCTGGAAGATCATATCATGGCCCACTTTCTTAGCCTCATATTTACTTATGATCTCCTACTATGAAGGTCCCAGGGCCTTTGGAGAAAGAACAGATCATCTATCATATGTAGCAATGTCTTTAGTTCTTTGCTAAGTATATATACACCATCCTTCTTTTTACACCAAACACACCATAAATGTTTTTTTTTTTTTATTTTTATTTATTATTTTTTTTTTTTACCAAAATCAGCACATAAACAAATAACCCAGTTCAAGGCAAAGTTCCATTTATGTCTACTGAACTTCAGGCACTTACTTTCTAGTTTAATGTAAGAAAGGGATCTTCAGACATGCCTTACAAATATTTTTGTCTAATTTCAGATTTGGAGACCTGGTGGTCTTGAAATGTTGCCATCCTTGTTATTGTGTGAGAGGACAAAACATTTTTGGTCTCCTTTGTGTATTTTCTAGTTTCCCCCTACACTGATGAATGACAAAAGCAATCTGGCCTTTGTGTCACCTCAAATTTAATCAGGCAGAACCACGTTTCTGAAAATCTTCAGGCAGTTTGATGACCGTGGAAAAGAGTAAGTGAAGTATCTTTCTGAATTTTCTGCTAAGGTGATTTTCTTACAGTAGCACTATCTAGCCAAGGCTTATTAAGATGTACAGCTGTAAAGAGCTGCAAACTGTCTCACTGTCTGTTTAATGGACTTAATCAGCAGTGTTTACACACACACACACACACACACACACACACACACACACACACACACACACACACACACACACACACACTTAACAAGAGTGTACATTCAGTCAAGCTGAATGCGCCCCAGCTCTCTTTAGACAAACCCCTGTGGGGTTTGGAATGCAGTACCACTCAATGATTCAAAATTTGCTATTGGAAATAACCAGGGGTCAGAGGTCATACGCAATCAGAGGTGGGAATCAGAAGCCATGGGGAGCAAAATAAACACTCAAATAATGGCATGGATGGTTTGTTATTGCTTCAAACTAAGCATGAAAAAATATGCTGATTTTAGGATGTTTCACACTTGAGCTGCTTTCCAAACTCAAGGTCATCTGCAGTGAAATTTTGGTCGAGTCAGAAAGCTGTTTTTAGCAAGTGTGTGCTTTAGGAAGCAGATCAGTGGTCTACATGAAAATGGCCACGTGAGAAATTTCTTAGACTGAACTTAAAGAAATCTGCTTCTGGGCCTCAGTATCACATAATATGATTAATTTAAATTGTTGTCCTACTTTCTGTTTAAGTTTTACAGTGGGAAATGTGTTGAGAAAGAAATTACACTGAATAAAAAATAAATTAATAAATACTTAAACTTTTTGTTTGAAAAATTGCAAGTAGCTTCAGCTAAAATAGACCACCTGAAGTGTAAATAAATGCAATCAATCATCCATCCTTCATCTATAATCCTTATCCATCAGGCCATAGGAGTCCATCTCAGCTGACTCTACCGAGAGGTTGGAATATCCCAGGGCAGGTTGTGAATTTATTGCAGGGCTCAAACAGACACACTCAGTTTCTTGCCTTTGGGCAATTTAAAGAAGACATTTTAGCTAATCTGGAGGTGTTTGGACTATAGGAGGAAACTGGAGGACCCAGAGGGAACCCATGGGAGAACATGCAAACTGTACGCAGATAAGCCCTATTCAGCTGGCAGGTTCGAACCCGGGCCTTCATGCTGTGAGCTGACATTGCTAATCACTGTACCACTGTGCCATCCATTCAAAGCAATCACATAAGATTTATTAGATAACCTTAATTTATTAAGGGGAATATACAGCATTTTTAATTTTTTAGAATCCCTGTGGACAGTAAAATTGCACAATCAGTCTCCGTTTTTTTCTCAGTCTCTGGTACATTTTTATGGGAAAAAAAGGTTGCTATGAAGCCATCCCTAAAATGAGCCCAGAATGCATTTACTACAGATCTAAGTTTTCTGGCTGAATGTGAAGTCCCCTTGAAAGTGTGCTATAGTTTCAATAATATTACACTCACTCATTCACTCAATTTTTAAACTGCTTAATACTATTAGGGTCACGGGGAGGCTGGAGCCTCTCTCAGCTAACACTGTGTGAAGGCGGGGTACACCCTGAACAGCTTACCACACCATCACCGGGTACACACACACACACACACACATACACACACTAAAAAATAAATAAATAAATTGCTTTTGCACTTACACCTAGGGCAAACAGCCAATTCACTTAATATGCATGTTTTTGTACTGTCATAGGAAAACAGAGTATCCGTAGGAAGACCATGCAAGCACAGGGAAAACATGCAAACTCCACACAGAAACGCCTGAGCCCAGGGCTCATACCCAATGTTGCTGTAAGGCAAACATGCTAACCACTACACCAACATGCCACCCATAACATTACATAATGGTATAAAATGGAGAATGAAAATGCTGTTTATAAGGCATGTGGCCAGCCATACAATTCTCTTTTGCTTTCCATTTCCTTGAATAGGCCAAAACCTAATGCCAGCTCTCAGGTTCTACTTTGAAATTTTATAAAGTAATGTCAGTGGGACCTGGTGCTTAGTCTTAGCAGAAATGTCAGCCTATTCTACCTAAGGCAATGCTGTGCACAAAGAGAAACAAATCAAAACAGATTATGCAGTTGGATTACTGAAAAAATACTAATGTAGGGGCCACTGAAAAAAACAATTTTTTATAGATAATTCTTAACATAATTCAAGGAAGGTGTAAAACTTGGGGCAGCTATGACCTAATGGTTAGAGAAGTGGGTGTGGGACCAAAAGTTTGCTATTCAATTCCCTGTGTGTGGGAAGGGGGTGCAAGTAGTACCCTTTCCTCCCTCCACCTCCATAGCTGAAGTGCCCTTGAGCATGTAACCCCAAACTGTTCCATGGAAGCTGTAGTGTGGCTGCCCAATACTCCTAGTATGTGTGCTGACTGTTCACCGTTTTGGATGGGTTAAATGCAAAATCTAATTTTACCTTGCATAGTTAATACATAATCATTCCTTGGAATTTTTCGTTGCCACTGTCGCTACAGGCTTGCTCATTAGGTATGGATAAGTTTCATAGAGAAATGTTTAAAATCGTAAGTTTACATACTTAACCAAATTTGTTTACTATGTAAAGCTGCTTTGTGGCAATATAACAAACGCTATGCAAATAAAATACAGATTTAGGCATTGCCTAAAAACACAACTGCTTTTGTTGACTAATAGGTGCCCAAGCCTTCTGTGATTGCTCCATGAGCACTTACAGTTAGTTTTTTTTATTTTGTGCGTGTCTAAGCAGTGGTCTATGAGCTTTTTTTAATTAATTTAGTTAATTAGTTTTTTAAAAAATCGCTGCCCTTAATCATGCAAGTTAGCGATAGATAACAGCCAATTGTCATCAACTTATCAATGCAGCAGCCTTACTGTGTTTCCTGTGGTGGGCACTTATGGACATGAGATGTACATGGAACAACTATCCAAGCCATCTTCCATGACTACTGTGCTTCACTCAGGAGCTCAACAAAAATTTTAAATTTAAATTTTAAAAATTTGAGTCAAACTATTACAGCATTTAAAAAAAAGGGATGTTAAAAAAGCTTCTAGTTACTAAATCGTGAAGCTAAGCATTTTATGCCTTATTTCACATTAGGCAGGAGCCACAGTCAACTCTCTCAGTCATGTAATAAAAGCTAAAGTGAACTCAAGTGTAAGGTTCACCCAAAATAGAGTTTAATGATATATGAGTCGAGGTATTGGCAGAAAATCACACTGTTTGGGCTCACTGATATTTTCTGAGCTATTTGAGCTATTTTCTGCTCTGGTGGTATTATCCAGCTGTATTGACGTGTTGATGCACCAAACCTGAAAACATATTTGTAAAATTGCATTATTTCATTGATGAGCCTTCAAGGATGTGATCTGCAAGGCTTTCCGAAAAGCTGTAAAATATTAAAACCTTTTTAAGTGAATTTTATTGATGTGTGATTTATGGCCGATCTGTTACTTGTATTGAACATTAAATGATGAACTGTGTGTTCAGACATAAGTATTTTTGAATTGTTTTGCACAGGGTAGTACACATCTAGCATATAATTAAAGGTCTGAGGCAGACAGAAGGGAAATAGAGGTGTAGTAAAAGGGGAGAGAAAAGAGAAAGCTGCTGAGCATGTCTGAGTTCTACCGGTCAGATTAAGTAATTATATCAGAATTAAACCTGAGGCTCTAAATAGAAGATCTAAAAAATATTATCTTTAATATGCAGAGAGAAAGAGAGTAAGGGGCAGAAAGAGAGAGAGAGAGAGGGGATATGCATATTTCTAAAGATTCTTTTTGTTTTTTGTTTTTTTGTTGTTAAGAAATATTCCTGAGATTCATAACAGAAAAGGTGGGGGAAAGAAGGAATTTGTCACCTTCGATTGTCAAGCTTTCGGATATTCCTTCTGTATTTTAAAAGCAGATTTCCATTTTAAATTAACTGCTCTGTTTATCTGCAGCACCTCACAAATAAATCAAGTAGACTGCAGCTATAGGCCCACACCTACTCCCACTCATACACACAAATGTGTTGCCTTGAATTCCACATTTATTGCAATATCCAAAAACCCGAAATGAAGTTATTAAAAGTAGGAGATTAACTTGAAATTAAATTAAAATAAAGTAATATAAGTAAATATAAAGAACTGAATATGGCAGTAATGTCCACACCATGAGAGTTTCCAACTAGCAGTTCTCAGAATATAATTTGTACCACACACACTTAACCCAGCATTTATAACCTTGACTTAAAGTATAGTTGTTAACAATTTTCATTTTTGCTATTACATATTGACTTGAGGTTGGGACTGCGATGGCATGGCAATAAGTTAATAAATAGAACTTGAATTTATCAAATTTCACCAGATGAAAAAAGAAATTTCAGTGTTCTCAAGAATTCTCAAGTATCCACTTGAACTGTGCTTGCTCTGTATTCTGGCTTTCATTTCATTCAGTGTGGATCCTGCCTAATTTACACAAAATTGAAAAAATAGCCTGCAAAGCAGGCAATATCTCTCATTACATGTGCCACATTATAAAAGATGTGCCCAGTCCCAAGATGGATACCAAAAATGGTTATGGTTATGTGCAGAATGCAAATACAAGATGGCAGCTGAGGTGGCCATATTATATATCGCACCACAACGATAACCTTGTGTAGTTACACAATCCCAACATCCACAACAAAAATGCTAATTATTGGTGATAGTGTATTTGTTGCAGTAACCGTATTGGATATTGCACCATGACAAAAATTGGTAGGCCTGTGTAATTAGGCTGGTCCAATGCCCACACCAAAAATTGTGATGATGGGGAATGGCATTTTTGAGTTAGTGTACTGAATGCAAAATTTTTTATATTGAGACTTTATCTTTATGTTATTATTTTATCTTAAAGTATTCTGATTCTGATTGATGATTTTTACACTTAGTTAACAACAGAATTCCAAGTCTTTCCATGACCTTTTCATTAATTACTTTCCATGACCATCACTTGGATGTTGCTATAATAAAACATCTGGGACACAGTTAAAATCGATAAATTTCAGTTTTGAGCATACGAACAATAAAACACACAAAACATTTACTATACACATATTCACACTTTAAATATATTACATATACCACACTTCCAAAAAAAAAAGAACACATTCCATGATTTTCCATGTCCTAACAAAAAATTCTATGACTTTCCAGGATTTCCAGGAGCCATAAGAACCCTGAGTGATTGCAAGTTAGAAGCCAGGTTGATGCCGCAGCCATAACCGACTGGGAGCCAATTGGAGCTAATTGGCCGAGCTCTCACGAGAGGGAGGGATGGCATATGCTCCCTTGTCACTCACAGCGATCATCAGCCAATCCATGGGTATCTGTGAGCTCATTTGTAGAAAAAAAGGAGCAAGTAGTGCGTTCCCTCCGGCAGCATCGCATGTCATGAAGGGGGCTTGTGCATGTTACGCCCCTCCCTGGTTGGTCATATGTGATAGGGGGGCAACACTTGATTAGTGGGAACTGGATATGACTTAAAATTAAAATTAGGGGGAAAAAACGGGTCATCAAAAAGTAATATTGGATGTTAATGGATTTATATACAGTATGATAGTTCACCTAAGCTAGACAGGGTTAGCATGGATGAGCATCTGTGTATCTTTGGTTCAATACTGAAACTGTCTGTATGGATTTTCTGTGCATGCTCCTCCTCCTATGTCCCCAGTACATGGTGTTCTCCAGTTTTTTTGGTTTCCTTTCAAGTCCTAAAAACAGGACCGCATGTGAATTGGCTGAAATACAGAGCATAAAGTAGTCTGTGGATGTACTGTATGGGTTCACGGTGCCCCATGATTGCCCCAGGGTATGAATGTGAGTGCGAATGGTTGTTTGTGTCTATGTTAGCCATGTAACCACTGGCAACCTGTATAGGGTATACTGCATCTCTTACCCAGAGTCAGCTGGGATTGGCTCCAGCTTGCTTGCGACCCTGACAGTATAGATGATGGATGGATGGATGGATGGATGAATTTGCAAAATCATGCAAAACATGATCTCAAAGACAATCATGTCTGTTTTGAGCAGTTGATGTAATTGTACTGTATACACATGCATGGAAATGACACAGCTGGAACATTTGTATGATTGAATTATAAATGTGTTCAAAATACAACATCCAGAGCTTTTTATAATAAATCACAGAATTTTCCTTCCAAGTCACACACAAAATGGTGTAGCTACTGTATATAGATTTGTGTGTCCGCTAGAGTGCCTCAGCTCCCAGTATTCCCCTTGAGGTTTTTCGCAGTTTGTCTGCACTGCGGTAACAGGGTCATGCCCCGAAAATGGGCATCGATTGGATAAGCTCTGTGGTCACGCTACATAGTGTGTCAAACACACATTCACACAAACTTTCACACTCTGGAAAGATTTCCCCCTTATTTCTGGTTGGCTAGTTGGCTGGATAAACATGCACACACTACATCAAACACACACACACACACACACACACACACATATACACACTTGTGTGCTTGGTAGTAAATTCAGGGCTATGAATGACCGCATGGGAGATGCAGGCTGTGTAAAACATGTCACTGCCTATCAGTCACATGCTGGAGCTAACAGGCACAAACTCAGACGAAGACAGATAGGAAAGAAGATGGAGAGGGAAAGGGTTGTGGGATGGAAAGAAACCAGTAGCTAAGATTAGTAATAACGCTAGCATCAGATATAAAGTTAGCATTGTAGGATACTGTTGGTTAATGAATGGTTCCCTAATTAAATCTTTCTCTCTCTCTCTTTCTCTCTCTTTCTCTCTCTCTCTCTCTCTCTCTCTCTCTCTCTCTCTCTCTCTCTCTCT
>JAOUQZ010000033.1:3408007-3420908 GCA_028564935.1 Neosilurus hyrtlii | reverse complement strand
GTGTGTGTGTGTGTGTGTGTGTGTGTGTGTGTGTGTGTGTGTGTGTGTGTGTGTGTGTGCGCGCGTGCGTGTGTGTGCACGTGTGTGTGTGTGTCTGCAAAACAAATCACACACAAACACACCCACCCACATGAAGAATCGGATCTTTCACAGTAATGTATTAAAGATAATTACACAGTGATTAGGCGAGGTTGATGAGGAATGTTTGCTTTCTCTCTCTCTCTCTCCTGTCCTGTCATTTTTTGTGAAGATAATGACCAAAGATTTATAATCTAAACCAACGAAATATTACTTTCCTTTGAAACTTGTACACGTGACAACACCACTACAACAGTGAGTGAGAACGTGATACAGAAGATCAGCAGGTGTATATTTTCTGGCAGCATGTGCAACACAGAGAGCTGCGATTTCTGTTTTAACTAAAATTGTGTGTGTGTGTGTGTGTGTGTGCTCACGGGGGGGAGGGGTGGCATACGCTCACTTCCCTGTCACTCACAGCGAACACCAGCCAGTCATGGGCGTGTGTGAGCTCATTCGTACAAGGGGGCGGATAGCGCTTTTCCTCCGAGTGTGTTAGGCCGCCCCCAAATACACATGCGCAGCAGTTCGAAAAGAGGCGAGCGGCAGCATCACATGTCACGGAGGGGACGTGTGCTGGCTTACGCTCCTTCCCGGTCAGTGGTGGTCGTGTGATAGGGAAGGCAAAAAAAGTTGATGGGTGGGAATTGGATACGACTAAATTAGGGAAGAAAAATGGAAAAATCCAAAAAAAAAAAAAATAATAAAAAAATTGTGTGTGTATGTGTGTGTACACGATAGGATCTATCAGAATTAAAATTCAATGCCCCGCCCACAAGACACACCTCATCGCATTCATTACACGCCCATGAAGAGAAACTAAAAGGGATATGTCACATGCTAATGTCAGCGCAGAGTATTTCTTTACTCTCTGAAGTCTTCCGTTTGAGCTAGAAAGTTTTTTTTTTGTGAGAGATGAAATTTATCCCAATCTCATAGATTTTACCGTCAGGGGTAGAGACACAGATCCAGTCTGACGGCGTGCTGGTTAGATGGAGGGACTGTGACAGCACCTCGGCCTTCACACAGTACTCAGTATTGTACTCCAGTGGGCCGTGCTTGCGTTCAGCCGGCTTTCTTGGTTGCAGGAAGTAATTCTGATGAAACAAAACAAATAAAGACGTGAATACGTTGATCTTTAGCCACTTTAAGACCATGTAAAATTACCACACTGTGATGTCACTAGAAAGAAAACTAATGAACAACAGGAAGGTGAAAATGAAATGGTTTTACCCCCCTGATGTTGACTATCACCTTATAACAGTATGTCCTGGAGTGTTTTATTCTCTGCTATAATTTCAGCCGACACAGTGTACACCCTGAACAGATCGCCAGACCATCACAGGGCCAACACACACAAAACCATTCACACTCATACTCACACTCACACCTACAGGCAGATGGAACAGCGAATTTGCCCAATGTGCATGTCGGGCCAACACACAATCAGACCATTGCAGGACCAACACACACAACCATTTACACTTCTACTCACACTTACACCTACTACAGACGGAACAGCGAATTTGCCTTATGTGCATGTCTTTGGGCTGTGGGAGGAAACTGGAGTACCTCGAGGAAACCCACACAAGCACGGGGAAACATGCAAACTTCACACAGCAATGCCCAAACCCTGGTCTCGAACCCAGGGCCTTCTTGTTGTCACCCCCCTGTTTTCATGTTACAGAAGAAACAAAAAGAGTGTTAACTCCTCACCCCTGGAAATGATGGAAATATTAAAAATGCAGCTTTAGCTGTTAAAAATGGTGGAGAATATCCGCTATATGCACCCCTGTGTCAGTCTACAAGCTGCTGAGTGTGTTGATACTATATAAACCTGCACTACTCAGAGCTACTGTTGTCAAAAATTAATCAACACCTTTCCTTCATTCCTGACCAATCAGATTTAGTCATCGCTAGCTAGCTGTTTACCTCTGCTAAACAAGAGGAAGGTGAACACTCTTGGTGGAGAGTCCGAACAACCCTGAGATCTTCTTTAGGGTGTTTATGGTTACACTGGAATAGAAACTCGCAATCTCCAGACAACAGGCGTCACCTGGGAGATCTTCACTGTCACTTTTCAGTAGAGTAGAGTTGCACAGAATTGTTGGTTTAATAAAAACAGCTGAATGCTCCATCGAGACCCGACCCCGCTTATTGTCGTTGAGCTCAGATCGATTTTCATACAGCCTTAAGGGCAGGAGCCTCAATGCCACTCCACAGTCTGAGAAGGGCATTAGTAAAACTGTAAATATATGAACATCCGTAAGTGGATATCCTGTGTGTCAACCGTGTTGTGATAACAAGCATACTCACATGTAACTCACACACATCTGCTCCTGTTTTCCATCTGATACCACGTTTACCACCCAATAAAAACTTTGCATCAGTGAATGCTCACGTCTGATTGGTTTACGGACCAAATGAGTAAACACCCGATTGGGCTAAAATAAAAATTTAATTGATCTTAAACTGATCAGTTTTGCGCTTGTAATTTTTTACTTCCTGTTACCACGGCCTCCTGTGATGCAACTTCTAATAACTCTTTACTCAAATATTGAATTTCTAAATTGCAACATATACATAATCATTAGGAGGTTAATAATCATCTCCGATGTTCAGTCTTTGGGATTATTTATGATATCCCCTGAGCCTGAGGTCACACTTACACACACACACACACACACGCACACACACACACACACACACACACACACACCTAGGGGCAATTTAAAACAGCCATTTGTCTAATGTACATGTCTTTGGACTATGAGAGGTAACCAAAGCTCCTGGAGGAAGCCAACACAAGCACGGGGAGAACATGCAAACTCCACACAGAAACGCCCGACGCCACAACTCAAACCCTGGACCTTCATGCTGATAGACAGACATGCTATCCACTACGCCACCGTGCAGCCCTAGATTTTTATGGTTAACTTACATTTTTGAAGCATGACAGTGGTCACGTGTGCTCCAATACGCTTTTTCTTTACAAACTCTTCCCCAGATTAAATAAAGTTCAAAAGTTAAAGTTAATTACAACTTAATTGGTTTGTTGCAAGTACAACGTCTCTAGTCTTGAGAAGCGCAGCCTCAAATAAGATAGACAGGCTACACCCTACTGACAGCACTGCAGATGGGGAAACTTTGTGCCATCATCTTGTTCGCTGCTACTCGTTTTCAGATATGGATTATAACAACATAAATAATGAGAAAATAAATGTTTTGACTATCCAGGGCCACAGTGCAATACTGCAAGGTGCACTAACTAACCAGGGTGGCACACAGGCGGAGCCATCTTTCACAGGGTGTAGTCTATCTATCTGTTATGATATCAGTGAGAAGGTATATTTGCATGATTGATGGTCACACACCCTAATTATTCAATTTATCCAATCTCAGTAGGCCAGCTCATGAATTAGCTGGTGGCTGTCCACCAATCAGAAACGAAATAAATATCTGAATGAAATAAATATCCATTATCCCAATATCATGAACCGATCAGACCTGCGGATCCTGTGCAGAATATACTAATTATGTTTATTTTTTTATCCCTTTATCATTTAGATCAAGTCTCAGAGCACCCATGTTGTAATCAGAGCCGTACCGTGTGTTTGCTTCGGTTGTTGTATACACTGACGTTGTAGACCATGTGGGGGAAGATGTTAAACATGGACTGATTCTTCTTTCCTGGTTTCCTCCATCGGAACGGGCCGCTCAGCTTGATATGCAGCATGTTTTCGACCACCGATACGTTCACCTGTGGAGGTCCAAAAATGGCTGAGAAAGAAAGAAAAAAAAGAAAATCGTTTTAGAGAATGAAGCCAGGAATTTAGACAATACTGCACTGCATTTTTTCCCCACAACAATGCTGAATTCTGGATTCTGATTGGTCTGGGTGCTGATTTATTTTCCATAACACTCATCATTCACTCATTTGCTGAACCACTTAATCCTGCTGGGGTGATGGGGAAACTGAAGTCAGTCTCACCTGACTCTGGGGTACAACCTGTACAGCTGTTAGCAGGATTACACACAATGTTACTTGTGGATTATCGTGAAATTTCTACCAGAGGCGGGACTTTGGACTCCGTTAGACTCCGTTATATACTGTATATTTGACATCTTGGCTCAAATGAGGGATTACTGGGTTTGGCGAAGGTTTGTTTTCGAGATGTCTGATGTATTTAATGTAACTATAAATGGATTGGCTGCTGAGGAATAAAGGGAATAAAACACTTTGAAATCCTGTTGAGGTTTTTTTCTGACATCAAACTGAATCAGGTGATTTTAATCTTGCTCCTTGAGGCCTCTATATGACCGAACTCCTCTGTATCAGGTCAGGACGGGGTTTATTGACATTACTGCTGTAGTCCCAAGGATTAAAGTACAACGACGTTGCAGGTGTGAATTACTGTAAATCTATTGTAATCATTTAGCGTCAAGGAAACAGTTTACAATATGATAAGCAGTGCGTGATTACTGCAGTCACAGCAGCATGATTTGATTCCTCTTGGTTTAACTGTGTCACGTCTTACTGACATACTCTCTTGATGATTCTCTTGGTGATTCTCTTGATATCTCTTGATGATTCTCTTGATGATAATTCAATAATTGATAATGGATTCATGTATAAACCAGAATTTTTTTTTTTTGCTGTTTACAGTAATTGACTCCGTCAACTTTTCTCTCCTGCACTCACTGTTGGAGAGTCGGAGCCGCCCTTCCGTCTCGGTCCACTCCGTGCGCCCGTTCGGCCCATTAGCTCTGACTCTGACATAGTATTCCTCCTCCATATCGCTGGTCTGTTGCGTCACGTCGCATTCAGTCTGTGTGATGTCATCACACTGCTCCACCGGCCTCCATACCACCTGCTTGGTTCCGTCCACATCCACAGCATCACCGTATCTACAATAGAAAAAAAATAAATAAACACACTGATCTCAAAGATTTTAACCTGTTATCTGTGCAGGGTAATATGAGATAATATAGTTTACTAACACTAAACAGGAATAAACAGTTCCATTACTGTGGTGTGTGTGTGTGTGTTTGTGTGAGTGTGTGTGTGTTCACACAGTAAGTTAAGATGAGTGTGTAGAATGACATGTATATTGAGAAGTGTGTGTGTGTGTGTGTGTGTGTGTGTGTGTGTGTGTGTGTGTGTGTGTCTTGGACGCAGTGCAAAATTCTGTCTGACATTTTAATTTCTAATTCAGAGGATGAGGAGTGAAAATATTTCTAATTTTGGCATGTAAATGCTATCAACCCAAAATCATTGCTCTCAGTGTCATGCTAGGTGACCTAACTGACCATTTAAACGAGTTAGCATCATATGGATCTGTTTTTCTTTTTCTACTCAACTGCTAATCACTCAACTCAATAGACACAAATAGTGCATGCAGAAAAAAACTAAAATCACCACTTTCCATGACATGCAAGTCACCTTACTGACCATTTACATCCGTTATTACTCTATATTTTCTACTTTTTCTGTTTTTAGTCAACTGCTAATCACTCAACCCAATAGGTAAAAACGAGACATTTATGTCACAGTCATGTCGCCGATGTCAAACTAAACAGAGGTCATGGTGTACAATCATGTGACTTTTTTTCTTACTGAAAGTGAAAAAAAACAGTAGTGATAATATTAATAAAAATAACAACAAGCTTAATTTGTATAGCTTCTAACTCCCGTTTTCAGTTTTCCAACACCCAAAGTTACTTTACGATAACAGGAATAAACAAAATAAGGGGAAAAAAGAGTCCTCCAAAAGCTGTTATAATGTGGGTAAAGTGACATATAGCTGCTTATAGTCAAATCAAAAGACACACTGGTATGTCCCTTCACAGCCACAATGCCAGCAGGCATTATCACTTGGAATTTCATGCAACGGATCCACAAAGAGAGCACAGAAATATTGCTGCACAGAGGACAGGGCACTCTCAACATCAACCAGAGCCACAGGCGCACTGGAGTCTACAGTCAGTAGGACCAGTCACAGATCCCATCACGGACGAACACCTGGAGAACCTGACGCACAAGAGTTGGTCCAGAGCGCAACCAACAACCAGCAGAAAAAGGAACCAAAACCAACAAAGCATTAAAAAAATAAAACAAGCATACAAATATAATAAAGGAAAGAAAAAGAATGAGCACTAGTGAGAAGCGTACTCTCAAAGAAACACAGAAAAGAAAGGGAACGCTTATCAAACTTTAACTCACAGAAAGGCACATTAGAGTTTAGTGTGCTCAGAACACTGGCAGTGGATGTTGTCTGAAACTAAACAGTACCCACTTTTGAGCTTCCTGAAACTGGAGATTATGTTGCCGGTGACTAAATATCCTGAATCAAGTACCCACACAAACTCCAGTTGCAGATCTTCGAGGTCACATGAAACAATCATATGACTGAATAGTACAGAAATCAACATGGCACTGTTCAAGTCCACAGCAGCAAGGTTAGTTTAAGGATGACAAGCCTCTAGTCCAGTAGTGTGTCTTCTTGGAGGATATCCTCTCTTAAAGCAGAATGAAAGGAAATTCACACAAAGTCTCCTGCTACAGTTAAAATATGTAATTTTCATCATCAGGTGGTTTTTACTTACATTTTCAAAGTTGCAGTCTGTTGAAATGTGTTTGATAGCTTGCATTAGCCTATTTGAAAAGGGTGTTTGTTTCACTCTTGCAAAGTGTGCGAAATCACACGAATGGAATGTGGATACATCAGTTCCGCTAAGGTAAGATAAAGGAAAAAATAAATTATACAGTTATAAACTACCAAATCAGTTATAAACTAGTAAAATTTTGGTTTTTTTTTTTTTGTATTTACATACATCAGATTGGTGTCTACTCAAATACATGGACGCATGGGATTTACCGCAGTGCAATAAATGCACAACACTTCTGCGTTTACCGTTTTCTATATCTGTTACATCCCATTTTTTGCAGTACAGTGTTACCTCCCTGTGTGGATTTATTACTCGCTTCTATTTTTTTCTATGAAGAAGTGTAACGTTTTGATGGGAATGGACATAAACTATGCATGCAAGATTTTCTTTATCTCAGTGCTGATTGGTTCACACTGACCTCATTAAGGATCTGAATATCTGGATTGGTTGCGCACAAGAACCTTTAGTTGCTCATTATCTGGACCTCAGATTGCTTGAAATTAAACAGTAGCTTGTTGCCGAGAACAAAATATGCAGTTGCACGTCCCTGCACACAAGGCTTTTTCCAGGATATTTTGTCATTGGCAAAAGAATCTCCACTGTCATGTAACTCAAGTCTCCTGTGTGCACAGGGCTTTAGAAGAGATGTGGTCCCTGAACTGGCTTATAGAGTGAGACACCTGTCTTTGAACTCACTAACTTGGCCAAGCTACTTGCATAAAAAAAAAAAGCAGAGAGAAGGAACCCATGCTGATCGGCAGTACCAAATTTCCAGCAGCTGAAGGGTCTGGCTTTGAACTGCAGGAAGACTTCCCAGACTATTGGACAGTGCTCTATCAATCTGTTATTACAAAATCTCTTCTGTCAGCTAGTGGATGGCAATCAATTTCCATGAAACCTGCTCTGCTTCCTATCACAATTCAATGTGATCATTTATAGCATTTGTTTTTTTTTTAGCACTCATGGAAACTGGAACAATGGGAACTTTCTAGACCTGAATACAGTGCAAACAGACTACAAGAATTTAAATGTGAAATTGGCAATTAATGTTCAAGACATAGGCATGAAGCCAGTCAACAGTGGGAATATTATTCATTCAGCTATTCCCATTAGCTTTGATATTAGCAATAATCACATTGACGTGACACCCCTTCTCATGACTCCTGTAATCTCTCCATTGAGTATGGACTGCTATCATTACAAAACCACAATCTTAAATGTCCTGATCAAGACAGGAAACACTAACCTGGTTTTAGCAATTTCTCATCCTGTCATTATTATTGCATCAACTTCTTTACAGTTCCCCAAGGTGGAACTCCAGATACAGAGAAGCATTCAACAAGGCTAAAGCGTGTACTCTTCATCCCCCACAGATCCTACGAATGTGCTATCGACTGACTGTCTAACTCCATGCCCCCTCCCAGAGGTCTTGCATTTATCCTGTGTACCATGCTGTGAACTGGGCCATGGAAGAGAGTATAATGGAGAGTCTCCAACAACGCCGCATTAGACCCTATACCTGGCCAGTTTCAGCAGAATTCTTCTTTGTTCATAAAAAAGGTACTTCAGTCATTTATTGACTATTACCACCTAAGTTAAGTCACACCTGAATATTATCTATCCTCCCGTGCTCCCTCTGTGCTCCCTCTGCACTTCTTGGCTTCACAAAGTCAGACCTTGTTTAATATACTTGTTTAATTCTCATTACAAATTATATTAATGGCAGCAAGCTAAGTGAAAAGTTTTTGCATGAATTTCGGAGTTTTTTTTAGGATTTTGGGCAAGAGGTAGCTTATACCCTAAACAGGTCACTAGTCTGTTGCAGGACTACTATTTACCTAAAATAAATAAATAAATAAAAATAAATAAAATGATAATAATAATAATAATGCAACGTTTATAGTAAAGTTTCCTAAATTATGATCATAAAGATAATTTTAATTGGGTCTGGTGTCCAGGAGATGCCAAAATGTTCTTGGCGTTGTTTTAATTAGCTGGAAAGTTATTGCCTTTTGCTTAATTTTTACTGGCCCTATATTATACAGACATCACCACCTTTTTGAAATGTGCTGTACTACTTTAAGCAATCTGCAGGAAGAATATTAAGATTTAATTAGGTTAAAGGACAGGCAAATTAAGGAAAATAGTTATTTTACAATCGGTGGTAGTATCTCTTTTGTATAGAAATAAGATTTGATAAGGATAAGTATAAAACATTTTGGTATGGTTGAAGTTTCTTCAACAAATCTTATTAACTCGCTCTGTATAACACTTCTGTGTGGTTCGTAGAAAATCTGGGGAATTTTTATTAGTACTTTCATCATCTTTCAATCAAATAAGTAAATAAAAAAAGCAATATACAGTAACGAGCAAGCTAGTTATCTAATTTCCTGCCGTTGATTTTTTCCACTTTATTTGTATTGACTATTTCAGGACAGTAAGATAAGATGGAGACAGAAAAGTGAAGACTAGGAGGTGTCTTGTTACAGTTTTGAAAAATTTCTTGATCGATTATTCATGTCATGGTAATGTTCTTGTCTACTTTTCTCACTCAGCATACACACATACATGCACAGATTAAGAAAATGTTGGGTAACTTTATTAGCCGTAGTAAACATAATAAATTCCTGTATCAAATTCAGCTATAACACTCGGTGTAACACTACAGTGTGCGTGTGTGCATGTGTAAGTGTGCGCGCGCGTGTGTGTGTGTGTGTGTGTGTGTGTGTGTGTGTGTCTGTGTGTGTGTGCATGAGCATGTACTCACACACCCACAAACTTGCAAACAGCTCAAGATATCTTCTGGTAGTGGATAGTATGTTGCCATAGTAACACATCATTTTCTGTAGCTCACATTGTTGCAGTTCTGGTAAATAACTAAATGAGTATTGATTGGATCAAGTGTTCTTGCAGAAGGTTTCTCTGTTTCTCAATCTTACCCTGGATTCTCATTCTCTCTTTGTCCCTGTCTCTCAGCTAACATTAGCTCTGTATGGTGGACTTGTAAATCCACTCATGCGTTTCATCTCTTTCTCCTTTCTACTCTCAGATTTTGGCCTATGCCATACCTGCATGCTCTCCAGACCCACAACTCCACAAAGCCTATTGATTGTCCCCTTTCTTCTCTTCTCCCTCGTCTATTTTCTCTCATTCTCTCCCTCATTCCCTCATTCAGATCAATGCTCTTGGATTGCCCCACCAATGCCAAATGTCAGCTGTTAATGGTCCAAGCACGAAGAGGAGAACAGGCCAGGCTTTCTGGAGTTTGACTCTGACAGACCGAGTGCTACAGCTCCCACACACTCACACACACACACACACACACACACACACACACACATGCACATGCGCACATGCAGACGGGTAGAACAAAGGCATTGCTCGCAGCTGAAATGTCACCAGAGTGTTTTGTGTTCTGAATGAGAAGTTTAGGCGGCGGTAGCTGGTATTACTGGCAGGGAAGGCGTGTGAGAATTTAAAGGTTATGTCTTGTTCATGCAGGTTAGGCAGGCTGTGGGATCAGGATATTGAGCAATGTCACTGAAAAGAAGCAAATGGATTTGGTAATCACAGCTTTCTTGTGCGCCCTCTCTTTCTCTGTCGTTAGCAGGGCAAACCAAAAGTCCCATCTTAAACCTTCCCATGGGACTGAGCCCTGATTCTCATGCATTCGGCAAAACTCTATTCATTATCTTTAGCTTTTTTATGTACAGAAACGGTATTGTTGTATTAAATGTGCTTCATTCTTGTGTATACATGTGTACATTTATAAGCGAGAGACATGGTGGTGTCTTTGGCAATGTGTGAAGCAAGTGTTTTTAATTAGCATAAATTCAACTCCAATCCCATGGGTTTAATTATATCCACTGACTCACTGATTAAAGCTCTTAATCGACTCCACCAGCAGCAGAAAAACATCTCATCCTGATATCAGTGTCTGCTTCTAAAAAATTAGAGAATTATCCATGTTTACATAGTAAATGGCTTTAGCCCAGCACCGTCTGTGCTCACACATCTTAATGTTGTGTCAAGGCTGTGTTTGAAGCTGAAGTGCTGGTGAGTACATGATGAATAGGTTTCAGTTTGACTATAACACTCCCCTTTTTGCAAGAAGTGCACTGAATTTCTTTAAAAACACCTTTGACCACCCCATTATGCATTGTTTTGCAACAATAAACAGTCAGGGTGTGTATTGCATGCACGCGGGTGTGAGTTTTCTAGGTCAAGAATTTTGGCTACCGACATTTATAGGAAAGGAAAGGAATGGAAAGCAGTGGGCTATTTTTGCATTGATAGCTAAAAGCAGCTTTAAGCTTTTAATTGTGACTGATAAACAATCATTTCAGGTTGCATTGTGCCTCTGTTGGCTACTCTAACAACCTATATAATCTTGAATGGTGGAAATCTGAACATTGTGAAAACCAGTGTACATGTAGACTGCCATTTGCTTATTACACCTTTCCTAGTGAGAAGAAAAACCTCGATGGATGTAAAAGGTGGATAAAAGAGATAAAAGAAATAAGTTTATTTTTTAATTTGTTTTTTTAGGGATTTAAAAAAATAGTATTTACTACAATGTAGAACCCATTGGTACACTTTGGGCTTAGGGTTAGCACTAAAGCTTTGATGATGCGATTGCATATAATACTGTATTATCTGTGGTCAGAGTATTCAACGTACTGCCTTATCTCTTTAATTGTATAAAATACACGTAGGTAAATTCTGCAGATGTTTGTTTTTATTTACATGACTTTTACCCACAGCAGTAAATGTTAAATTCCTTGTAAAATACTGCTCATCACTCACTCATTTGCCGAGCTGCCTTAATCCTTAATCTACTATTAGTGGAGGAAGGCAGGTTACACCCTGAACAGCTTGCAAGACTATTGCAGGGCAACACACAAAACCATTCACACTAACACACCTAAGGGCAATTTGGAACAGCCAATTACCCTAATCTGCATGTCTATGGTCATGACACAGGAACACCTTAGCCCAGGACTTGAACCCAGGACCTTCTTGCTATGGGACAAATGTGCTAAACACTATGCTACCTTTGCCATTTTGGATCCTATGCTTGGTAGTCAATGCACTGCAAAGACCGAGATGTTCAACTCGCTTATTCTGAAAATGATCAATGGTTATGAATGGAAATGTTTTGTATTTTCAGAGGAAAGATGCTTGTATAACTCAAGTCTGACTCACAAAATCAATCGAGAATTGAAAACATCTTTAGTAAACACTTAAATAAGAAAAATTTCATGTGATTGTTTGCACAAATATGGAGAAGGAAGCCCTAGGCACTTACCCTGATGAAAGCCTTTTAAGGCTGAAATGTGTATGTGTACATATATTTTTTCTGTTTCTACAGTTCCAAGAAATACTAAAGACATCTTTGAATTCTTTACCCTGTTGAGTGCCTCAAAGCTCTTTAACTAAACTATACTATTACTTCAACAAGAGCACCTTGAAATTGCAAACATCTGTGAAGCCAAAAAATCAGAAAGTACACAGTGCCCCCTGCTGGTCCCCCTGTAATACCACGTTTCCAAAAAATTGCCCTGTCTCACAATGATAATCCTTTGAAATAAATAATCCTTATAATGATTAATGTAAATGATATGATTTATTAATAATCCTTTTAATGATTAATGTAAATGATATGATTTATTAATAATCCTTCTACTGAATTATAATTTTATAAAAATCCTGGATCCAGAATTTGATCTGGATCATCTTCAAAATTTTTTTTGTCCACAAGCCCCGCCTCTGGTGGAAATTTCATTAAAACTTACATAACTTACCTAACTTTTTGTGTAATCCTGTTAATAAACAAACGCAATCCAAGAGTAAAATACAACCTCCTTGGTGAAGGTAACTAGGATCCCCAAGCTGACACACTTTAGATATATACCGTGTTTCTCCGATAATAAGACACTGTCTTATTTTTTTTTTCGGTTCAAAAAACACCATAGGGCTTATTTTTGGGGTAGGTTTCATTTTAATTAACATTAACAGCAATTTCAATAAACAGGTAAGTGATTCCTCCACAACTGTTTTCTTGTACTTGGCGGTGTAGCTCTTCCTTTCTGCTCTCATGTCTGGGGTCAAAACAGACAAGATAATACCAGTAAAATGATGACTGTTATGTTCC
>JAOUQZ010000033.1:3381530-3394009 GCA_028564935.1 Neosilurus hyrtlii | reverse complement strand
GAGAGAGAGAGAGAGGGAGAGAGAGAGAGAGAGAGAGAGAGAGAGAGAGAGTACAGAGTAACAAGCACAAGGCTTACAGATAAGGAGTGAGAGAGGAGGGGCAGACACAAGGTACAGCCAAAGGTTTGAAAAGAAGGGTTGGGAGTAGGAATGGACATACCACTTTACCCCTGAACCCCCAAAGCATATGGAACACATTAAAGTGTATTATGTTGTTATTCCTCTCTCGGACGGCTCAGGAGATGAATGATCTGCACCCCCCATGGCCAAAGGAGTTGTAAGATTAGCGAATCTTATCTTTCTGCATCTAATCCTTAAACTCAGAGACTCCTATCCTTCTACATCGCTCAGACTTTCATGGGTTTACCTGCCTCTGTCATAAGTTTTTTAAGAACACTGACAAAAAATATTTAAAAAAACAAAACAAAAACCTACGTTTACTTCCCACAGTGAGTTACCTTGGTCTTAATGTATTCTGTGGATCTTTGAACAAACCTTGAAGGGTTTTTTTTGCATTGCTGCTTTCTTTTCAGCAGTAATTTACACATTCAGGTCATTGAGTAAAAACAAGAAGGTCATGTGACATTTTAACCCAGGGCTCTGCTTCTGTCTCTGGGTTTATGCTGAGACGTTTGTACAATGAGAAATTAAAGAAAAGCAATTCCTTCTTGGCTTTAATTTGATATTCAGTCAGACTCATCATGTCCCCAAAAACTAAAAGAGAGATGTTTGTTTTTTCTTCAAACTTGAATTTATCAGCTTCTTGCAAGGAGCAGGCCTCAAGTCTTGAAAGCAGGCTGCCATTTTTGCAACTTTCTCTGGGAGGAGGGGGAGCAAGGGATATTTTCATGTGACATTTATATGTCAACAATGAAACACCTCTGTGATGTCCTGGCGAGCTGTCCAGGGTGTACCCTGCCCTCGCCCAGAGTCGGCTGAGATGGGCGCCAGCCTCCCTGCGACCATAATTAGGATTAAGCGGTTCAGAAAATGAATGAATGAATGAATGAACAATGAAACACCTTGGATAGGAATAAATGCCGAGAAATGTTTGATGGCTCAAACAAGAAAATATATGGAATACATATTAACGTTGATTATCTTGTTACAGTAGCACCTGCCCCCCGACTGTTAATGGATCGGATCCGTCTCCTATGATTTATTTTCCTGTATCCGTTTGTTAAATAAAATAAATGTGTGTGAGCACCACTCTCTCAATTGCACACTTGGTTGTGCCCGGACCGTGGCTTTCTTTGAAACACTGTTCTGACCAGCTCTGATTGACTCTGTTACAGCCAGGCTAGAGGGAGGTCTGATACAGATCATGGAGGGAGTACCGTTAGCAGCTAAAAAGCTGAAAAAGCAGGACCAGCTGGCAGACATTAGAGTGTTTTTTCAGACAGTAAGCAACTAAATACCTAAATAATAGTGCTGTTGCCAATGTGTGTACAATTTTTCAATTCAATCGTGTTGAAGTGACTCAGTTCACTCAGCAAAGCTAGAGTGAAGAAACAGGCAAATAAAACTATAAGGTGGGCTATCTGCTTCCGCCTCCGAGGCGAACTACGTTTGTGTAAATCAATGTGTCCCTCCCACCCGTGCACAGTAACAGATCTAATGAGAACAGAAGGAGGATGAAAGTAGTTTGGTTGTTATTGTTAAGATCAAGATTTTACATTTAATTCTTTGCACAAATCTGTGATTTAATTCATATTAAACCTTTCATTGTAAAATATCACATTCATTTTGAGACAAATCAACAAAATACAAATAAAGTTGGAACTTGGAATTAACTTAAAAGTCCACTAAACATTCTTGTGATTCCAATGACAATATGATTTTCATATATTAATATAACAGAATTGAGGGAAATGCACTTCTCCTTTCTAGGGGAGAGTTCTCAAATAAAGTTTGATTGAAAATTGATATTTTATTTTTAATCAGAAATCATAGTGTGTTTGACGTCTCAACAACTGATTATTTTTACAAAAGGGAATGAACATATAGAATATATTATGTAGCAAATAGGTCCCTAGACATTATACCTATTGTACCAACAAATTCCCTGCTGCAAAACTTTGTCTTTCCACAACTGGAAGAACCGCAACCACATATAATGTTTCAGCATGATGACATACCACCACAGAGGGCCTTGATCATCTATGAGTCTCTGAAATGAACTTTCTTAAATAAAGATGGTTTGGTCATGGAGATACCATTGTTTGGCCACCTAGATCACATACCCTCACCACACCCTGCCATTTCTCTCCTTGGGATTTCAGTGTCTACATTTTATTGAATGGTTATTCTTGTGAGTGGCACAGAGGTTAACACTAACCCCTCACCGCAAGAAGGTCCAGAGTTTGAGCCTTGGGCCCAGCGAGGGCATTTCTGTGTGTACTTTGCATGTTCTCCCATGTTTGCATGGGTTTCCTCCAGATGCTCCAGTTTCCTTCCACAATCCAAGGACATGCATATTAGGCTAAAGGTTGAATATTCTTGATTGCTCCAAAGTTTGAATGTCAATTTGGTTTTATGTGTGTGTGCAATGGTCTGGCGAGTTGTTCAGGGTGTACACCACCTATGCCCGGAATTGGCTGGGATGGGCTCCAGCCCCTCCGTGATTGTAGTAGTATTATAGGGCTCAGCAAATTAATACATTAATGAATTAATCAATAATTTACTCTGAAATTAATAATTATTTGCTAACCTTGGTGTTTAAGAGGGTAATATGGTCAGTGTAGAATGTGTGTAATGATTCTGTATGTTGCCACCGTGACAATCTTGTAAGAAAAAGTCTTTATGGGTTAAATAAATAAAAATGCATTATGGGTTTTCTGTGTGTTAATTCAAATTACACTTCAGTGCACACTCACTAGTGCTAAACAGTTTTAAGGTCAGTTAACACTTAGGGTAAGATAATTCACCAACTATGTTGCTAATTGTAAAACTGAGAAGTTAATATGAGAGTGAATGGGAAATCCTGAATCCAGAGTAAAGTATGAGTGACTCTTTGCGAAACCGAGAAGACTTGTTGTTCCTATTCTCTCTCCAGGTCAAGGGCATCAGAGCCAGACAGTGCCCTCTTTTATCCACAGGTCAACAGAGAGCAATCTATAAAAACAGTTCACATAGCCTTACAACCGAGGTTTTGTCTTGTTTCCGGGCGGGTGTGTATGTGTGTGGGTGAGGGTGTACGTATTAACTTATCCTGTTTCTCCTTTCAGCTTTTCATCTCAACACAAAGCCTAGTCAGTCTTCACACTCCCTTTGATTGTCCATGTCTCTCTTATGAATCTCATCTCACTGTCCTCCCAAGCACAATAAAGTGGATTATAGATTTCTGTTGCTTACGTGACTGGTGATATTTACAGTTAAGATTCATGCTGGGTTTTTTTTTTTAATTACAGACAAATGAATTGAGAGATTAAGTGATTTTAGAGATTAATCAGTGTTTGTAAAGTCTCTGTCTCAGACACTCCACCCATGGCGCACATAGTATCTGATCTCTTTTGTATGTTTACATTGTCACTCAAACAGCCACTTCTGGTAATAATTAGGATTTCGGTCATGTTCAGTGACTAAAAATGCCACACCTTATGGTTTGATAGACTTAAATACATAGTAAAATATTAATTTATTTCCAAAAAGTTTAGTGGTTAAAACTTATTTAAGAGAAGGTTGTGAGTTCAAATCTCAGACATGCCAGAGAGCTGCTGTTGGGATCCTTTCAGTACATATTGCTACTGATTTGGATTATGCCTCACCTTCCCTTGAATGTTGAATAATTACAGGCAAAAAGAATAAAACATTTCTTTGTCATATTAAGTCCCCCCCCCCCCAAAAAAAAAAAAAAACCATTAATGTTTCAATTATTTAAATAAACCTTAATTAAAATATGTCAGTGGATTGAATCCTTTAGTAAATAGATCTGTAATAAGTAACAAAAAACGACTCAATCACTGTTGTGATATAAACCCCTTCAGAGAGATTCAAGACCCCCCCGGCCCTGTTTAGTAGATCTGCATCAACCTGTCAGGTTTCTTTTCACAAATAATAGTAGGTTTTCGCTAGATTATCCCTTACATACTACAGGAATTTGCTAACTAATATTGAAGAGATTTTTATTGTCAATTGTTGCATGAACATTGAAAATCAGTTTA
The DNA here is from genome assembly GCA_028564935.1 of Neosilurus hyrtlii. Taxonomy (NCBI): domain Eukaryota; kingdom Metazoa; phylum Chordata; class Actinopteri; order Siluriformes; family Plotosidae; genus Neosilurus; species Neosilurus hyrtlii. The sequence continues at coordinate 3,389,846 of JAOUQZ010000033.1, read as the reverse complement.
GCAGCTCTCTGTAGCTATTATATAAAAAAAGTACACAAAAGACAACTAAGGTAACTACCCTAAGCTATATATGTGCATATAACTAGATACACATGTATACACATATCTTTACGTACACATATAGACACATACATCCTGTACATGCAACCATATATAAATCTATCCACATATTTACACATGTACAGACTCTTACATTTATCCATAAATTCACACATTTAGAGACGTACACAGAAGGGTGCATGATATGTCAGAGGTGCATGGTATACACAGTGTGAGAGGTAGAGTTCGTAAGCTGCATGATATTAAAATGTTATATGATGTTCGAGACCTGCTCTAAACATGAGAATTGCACTTAAACATGAGTATTGCACTTAGAGTAATATTGCTCTGTCCAGGAAGATTATTCTAGGTCTGAATAAGGTCTGAACGATGGTTATTCAGTCAGTGTATGTGACGGTGGTGGTGGCGGTGGTGGAGTTGCATGTTTAATGGCTTGTGGGTAAAAGCTGTTCTTGAGTCTATTTTTGTTTTAAGTGTCTTATAGCTTTTCCGGAGGGAAGAGGGGAGAAAAGGGGGTATCCAGGGTGTGTGGGGTCCCTGATAATTCCACTGGCTCTTCTCCGAAGTCTGCCAGTGTGCATGTCACTGAAGGGGGGCAGTGTAGTTCCAATTACCTGCTCTGCCGTCCTCACTACTCGCTGCAGGGCCTTCCTGTCCTCTGCAGTACAGCTGTAGAACCACACTGTACAGCAGTAGGTTAGGAGGCTTTCGATGGCGGAGTGGTAAAAATTTGTCATTAAGGGTCGGGGTAGGCGGGCTTGTCGGAGCTTTTTTATATGTTGTAGATTAAAGGGGTCCATTCATTTACCAGGCATATTAAATTAACATGAAACTCAGTGTTATCTCTTGAAAATAAAACGGAATCGACCACAATGTATTTCTGAAACAATTTGCTTACTTCCATATGCGTGTGACCACTGTACAAAGCACAATGATATTAGTAAACAGTCATCTGAGAGGAGTTTGGAGTAGAACCACTGCTCCTCCACATTTTGAGAAGCTAGTTGATGTGGCTCGGGCATCTGATTAGTATGCCTCCCGAACGCCTCCCTGGTGTGGTGTTTCGGGAACGTCCAACCAGGAACAGACCCCGGGGTTGACCCAGAACATGCTGGAGGGAAGTCTCTCGGCTGGTTTGGGAACACCATGGTGTCCCTCCGGATGAGCTGGAGGAAGTGGCTGGGAAGAGGAACATCTGTACCTCACTGCTTAGGCTGCTGCCCCCTTGACCCGACTGTGGATCAAGCGGAAGAAGATGAAGTAGATGAATAACAGTATGTTATTAAAGTGTAATTATTATGCTTAGATTATCTAGCAAGTCTTTCTTGTAAAATAACTATATGATGCTGTACCATCTCATGATTTGGTTTACAGCTTGAACTACTTTCAATGCTATTGTTCATTCATCCATTCATTTTCTGACCAGCTTAATACTAATTAGGGTCGCAGGGAGGCTGGCGCCTATCTCAGCTAACTCTGGGCGTGGGCAGAGTACACCCTGGACAGCTCACCAGGCCATCGCAGGGCAGAAACACACTGACAGCTATGCAGCCTACTCTTAACGAAAGTCAGCAATGGTTCTTTTACATGCCTGTTACCACAGACAGTGAGAGACATGGCCGGCATTTGATAACCCAGTTAGTTGCACTGGGGGGACAGCAGTGAGAACCCGTTGATAGTGGGGCTTGAACCCCCAACCGTGGGATCTGTAATCCAGCACCTTACCACCAGGCCACCACTGCCCCCATTTCTGACATATGTTGTTGATAAGTGTTGTGATAAACTTGTGCCTAAACATGTTAAACAGGCTGTTGATTTTTGTGTTTGGTTTGTTGAGAATAAACAGCATCTGGGGCTCTCTCCTCAACAGAAAGGCGCTCGTTGAGTTACTAGAACTTTAATGACTTAAGTTTAATGACAAAGTTAAGAGCTTGAAACAAGATAAATAAATAATTGAAAACGAAGACCATCTGGAGCAGTGTAGGTGTGATGCACTTGTTCTGACAGGTGTATGCAAAAAATGTGTATGCCCCCCTTCTCCCCCTCAGCACACACTGATGTGACAGCCCCTTAGGTGTGAGGAAGGCAGGGGAATTAGTTTGTTTAACCAGTGAGGTGAAAAAGTTATGGATTTTTCATTTTTTATTAATTGAGCTTTCATTTAAAAAAAAAAGCTCTTATCACATCAGCTTTCAGTGCAGTTCTAACATTTCTGTGATCTGCTGCCAAATATTTCCATGCCTGGTTGAATATCGAACAGTCAAGTAATTCCTGCACACACACTTTGCCTTATGGTGGCTGACTCTTATCTTTGCAAAATCAGTGTTCCTGACAAGAAACACAGTATGTCTGTAAAGATTCCTGGTTATGAAGACTCGTTGGGTTTATTTATGATGCAATGCAGTGATTTTCAGTGATGATCTTCAGTGATGGATTTCCATCACACATGGTTTGTTGCTGCTCTCTCAAGGCTGTTGAAAGTGTAGCTATTTGGGGCATTTCTCCTTCCAGTGTATCCACCAGCTGTTTCTGTGATGTCCCATGTTTCAGTGCCCCTGAAAATTCACCTGAAGAGCATGTCTGGTAATGCAGATCTTGGGTTAGTGCAGTGTATGCCGGATCCAACCCCATTTCTGCCTAACCAACACCACTGTGATGGATTTCCTGTCCTGTTCACTCCCAGTGGTCTTCATTTCTTATCAGGCCATTGAATGCCAAGTATAGTTCTAGGGACATCTGTTCAAAAAGGAATGTAGATGTTGAGTGTTATGCCTAGTTGTCCTCCATGTCTCCAACCCATACAGTAACACAGTGCAATTCCTTTTGCTTTCCATGTCTCCTTCAGCATTATAATAAAGGCTGTTGTTGCCGTTCCGATTCTTGACTGGACTCTTCCATACAGTGAAGTCACACTTCTAAGTTATGTGAATTTCTGCACATTCTCTATTTCTGTATCATTCACCCAGATGGTTTCTTCGTTGTTCTATTTAAGTCTTAGCACCTACGTTTTCTCAATGTTAAGGACCTGTCGAGAAGCAAAGTCTTCAAGTCTTTGAACTCGCATTATACTAATTATGCAAGAGAAAGGTATTTTCAAGGCATTATTTATTCATTTTCTGAACCGGAAAAACATGCTGACGGCAACCCAATGGCTTATTCTTTTCGAACAACAGCAGTGTTTTTTTACATGCCTCTCACCACAGACCATAAGAGACATGGCTGGCCTTTGTTAACCCAGCTAGTTGCACTGGGGGGAAGCAGTGACAACTTGGTGGCCGTGGGGCTTGAACCCCCAACCTTCAGATCAGTAAGCCAGCACCCTACTACCGAGTCACCACTGCCCCCAAGGTGTTATGTCATTTGTAAAATCTAGATTGTTTAGATTTGACATCATAGTCCACTTGGTGTCTCCTTTTGTGTATTCTGCTGAATTATCCAATCTCTTGAATGCACTAACAACATTGGAGAAACATTGGACAACCTTGTTGTATACCAGTGAAGAACATAAAGAGTTCTGACTGCTGGCGCTAACCTTACAGGCTTCTCTGGAATACTATAAAGCCCCATCAACTTCCATAGTGTTTGTCTGTCCATGTTGTCAAACAACTTTCCAAGTGAGTGAAAGTGATATACAGAGAACAATTCCATTCTATCAGTTGTTCTGATCTGAAGAGAATGTGGTAGATAGTGGTTCTTTTCTTCTCAGTCTTTTGCTGAGTTCACCTTTCAGTTGCTCTAGAATAATTCTGTTAATAACATGCCTGGTTTTGACAGTGGAGAGATTCCTCTGTCGTTTCCACATTCTCTAAAATCTCCTTTCTTGGAAATCTTGACTATGCTGCTGTTGATCCAGTCTTTATGAATCTCCTCCTTCTTACACATCTCTCTGAAGAGGGCATAAAACATGTTAACAGCGGTTTGAAGGTCTCCATTAAATGCTTTTACTGGTATTCCGTCAGGTCCCAGAGCTTTTCTATTATTCAAAATCAGAATGTTTTTTTTTCCTGCATTACTGGGGCTGTTGACATTCACCTGCAAGATTTCTTTTGAAAAGAAGTATATCCGGTGGGTTCTCTGGTCATGGCCTGTTAAGCATTTCTTGGAAATGTTATGCTCTCCTCTTTTTTTGTTAGGTTGCTCCCATCTTTCACATTCACTTGTTCCTTTCATTTATTCATTCATTCATTTTCTGTACTGCTTAATCCTTATTAGGGTCGCGGGGAGGCTCACGCCCATCTCAGCCAACTCTGGGCGAGGGCAGAGTACACCCTGGACAGCTCGCCAGGCCATCACAGGGCTAGTCCTATTTTCTAGCTTATTCTGATAACGTCCTTGTGATATCATATGGCTCCTTCTTTTTATGCTGAAGTTTCCCATTGTTTCTTCTGACACGTCTTTATACCCAGTGGTGCCCAACCCTGTTCCTGGAGATCTTTCTCCTTGAAGACTGTGAGATGATCGGTGAGGTGGGCACCATTATGGTTGGAGCTGAAGTCTTCAGGGCAGTAGATCTTCAGAAACAGGGTTGGGCGCCACTGATTTAACCACTTTATCCGTGGTTGAATATTCCTGTTGAGTTTTGTCGAGATGAATTCATTGTTTTTTAAAGGAGATGTCCATATCAGACACTTATATTTTTACTGTTTTATTGTTGCTTCTTATTCTTTGATCTTTCCTCCAAGCTATTACACTAATTACAAAAAAATTAAATACTTTCATCAAAATATTTAGTCAAAGTTAGGGCTTTGAAGCACAGCGTGAATCAGGAAGCTCAAGCAGTGTGACGTCAAATCAGAAAGACCTGCATAGCAAAGACTGCAGTCAAGCTCAGCTATCACTGGCTGCCATCAGATCACCCCAGAACATCGTTTATTCATTTAATTCTCAATAATTGTCTAATGCTGTCATATCGCCAGGGATGTCCAATCTTATCCACAAAAGGCCAGAGTGGGTGCAAGCAGTAGCCACACCTTCCATCTGTATCAATCACTCCAAAAAAAAGATAGAAAAACTAGATTGTACATTAGTGTTCCAAGCGAGGTGGCAGCAATGATGGTGAGACCACCTTGCTTTAAGATCTTAAAAGGGAGCAACTGAAAGAAAACACAGTACAAAAATCCTGAAAGTTTTACTGCTGCATATCAAAATACCTTAATTTTATTTAATTTTACAAATAATTTTACAGATATTTGTAATTAATTAAAAAAAAAACAGATTTTAAAAAGAATTCACTTGTAATTATTTAGCATTTTCCCCATCTTTTCATGCTTGTTGAGTATAACTTTTAACAGTAATGTGGTCTCACCAAGATGGCTTCCACCTGGCTGCAAAATTTAAACACTAATGTGCACTGTAGTCTTTTTTTTTTTTTAATGCGTGATTAAAACAGGTGGAAGGTGAAAACCTGCACCTAGATTGGTCCTTTGCAGATAAGTTTGAACATCCCGGCTGTGCGCTGATCAAGGATTCTTTTTGTTTTCTTTCTCCTCTCAAACATATTTTTAAGTAAACGGAAGATACGGTGTCTTGAAAATACAGTGTTTTGAAATACTGTATTAACATTTAACTGCATTTAACCCCGCAAAGTGAGCACATGTAAACAGTCAGCAGTAAACAGTTCGGGAATCGAACCAGCAAGCTTTCTGTCCCAAACCAGCTTCTCTAGCCATTAGGTTACGATTGCTCCAAGCTGCTGGCTTGTTCTCATCCTGGCTCCAACCACAATGGCACCAGCACCTTCTTCCTCAAGCTCAGCTTGACTGTAGGTAACAAACCTTTCCTTTAGCCTAGGCTAGTATCCAGTAGATATCAGAAGGTCCGAAGTTGCATAGCAATCTTTAGTGAAGTGTTCAGAACATAACAACCATTTCATAGGGGCCCAGTTTGCTCTCATGTTTCTGACAAAATGAGTCCATAGTTTCAGTTCCTCAGGACTTTTGGCCAAGAGAGCAGCTTGCTGTGATGTTGTCGTATCCACCAACAATGCACCTTTTCGTTAATATTAAAGAGCTGGTTAGATTGCAGTGTGTATTGGATTGGGAAGACCTCAAAATGCTGGATGTACTTGGTTCACGCTGTGACATCACAATGTCAAAGGTCACTTCACTTACAGCAAGGCTCAATAGACTGCTAATTTAAGGAAATAATTATATTTTCTGCCCTGCGATGGCCTGGCGAGCTGTCCAGGGTGTACCCGCCCTCACCCAGAGTCGGCTGAGATGGGCGCCAGACTCCCCGCGTCCCTAATTAGGAATAAGTGGTTCAGAAAATGAATGAATGAATGAATTATATTTTCTATTTATGTTTATTTAATAAAAATATCATATAGGGTTCTTGAGGTGCTCTGTTATATTGAGCAACAAAGTAGAGTCCTGTTTCTGGGTATCTCCTTTAATGATTTCCTCTCCATTTTTTCCTTAATGGCAAGTGAAGGTGTAAATTTTGGCACAGGGGGTTCTTTCTTGGATTCCAGCCTCTCAGGCCAAGCTGACCTTTCTTTTACCGTGATACCAGTGTTCCAGTAGTTTCCAGTTCATGTCAAGCCTATGCATTAGTGATTGTTGGGTTGTACCTGACCAACCATAACAATTTTTTTTATTCAGCTGAGGATGACAGTTTGGGTCTTCTTAGAGAACTTGGCGAAGTAGCTATTTCTCCCAATAATTTGCAGTTATATGTAATACAATTGTTTGAAATTTATGTATGTATAATTCTGTCCCTGTTTTCTTCCCAGTTTGAAGAAAGCACTCTCCCCTCACAGCATGGAGGTCTTAGGTTTGAGCTCCATAGTCAGTAAGAACATTTCTCTCCAAAGACATGCACATTTTTTGGGCTATTCTGGATTGCCCCTAGTCAGCTGGGATTGGCTCCCGCCTCCCTGTGACCATAAAGGTAAGTGTAATGGATAATGAAATAATAAAATAAAACCTAATATTACCATGATATTCATGTTAATGATGATTGTGTGCAAACTACTTACCACAACTATATATGTCAGTGTTTTGACCGATATTCGTAAATGTTATTCCAGTGGGGAAACTCCTTTCCATCTGGTCAAAGCTAGTCTTGATTAAATGTAAATATGAATAGATTTGCATTTTACTTACCCAGAAATAAGCAAACAAACAAAGCAATGAAAAATTCACTCACAGCAAATTATCAGATGTAATCAAATAATCAGATTTTGACAGCAGAGTTTAAATTTTATTTTTTCCGAGAGCAATGATGCCATTGTTTGATAGAGATGCAGAGACACAGGGACTGTAGAGGAAATCGCCAGAGATCTAATTTCAGTCTTTTTTCAGTTGACAATGGCCTTCTCTCTCTCTCTCTCTCTCTCTCTCTCTCTCACTCTCTCTCACACACACACACACACACACACATTGTGTGTGTATTTGGTAGATGTGGTGGTAGTCGGGAGGAGCTTTTAAACTGATTTCCAGGGTATTTATCACTGAAGTGATAATATGACATTAAAACCCATCATTATGCCAAAGTGCCCTCAGACACTTCCCTCTCTTTCCTATCTCCACTCTCATCTCTCCAACAATGTGCAAAGAGTGTGGCATTTAAACTGTGTGCACGCAGACATCCATCCATGCTAGCTAACCAGCATGAATGTGCATATGAGTATTTATGTCGGTGCATTTGTGTGTCCTTGGTGTTGTGGGTGGAATATTTACCTGTGCCTCGCCTAGTGGGTTAGCAGTTCATAATAAATCATGCTGTTTTGCGATTGGCCTGAGTGCCTTTTGCAAGCCTGATGTGACCTCAATAATGGCATAAGCCAGTACACATAAACAAAAGTAATGGAGTATTGAACTTTGATACAGCACTGGCCAGGTCTAATCTTATGCCAAGCCAGGCAGTGTAAGCACAGCCCAAGCCCAATCAGCATCACAACCATAAATATATTCATGCCTCAGTCTGCTCACAACCTCGCTGTCTTATCAACAGCTATCGGCCCGAAATCGAAATCCTCTGCCAGGCCCACCGAGCAGAGTAAATCGGTGCTGAATAAAACATTACACATACACACAAACAAAGCATATTTGCTCACAACCAACTTTATTAATCAATAATTATGGAGGAAACTAGTTTGTGTTGTTTGTGTGCATTGGTTTGGTTTGGTTTAGTGGGGATGGGAGGATAGAGTGATGATTGACCTGTTTGTGTCTTGGCATTATGTGTGTGTGTGTGTGTGTGTGTGTGTGTGTGTGTGTGTGTGTGTGTGTGTGTGTGTGTGTGTGTGTGTGT
>JAOUQZ010000033.1:3356913-3370441 GCA_028564935.1 Neosilurus hyrtlii | reverse complement strand
CACACACACACACACACACACACACACACACACACACACACACACACACACACACACACACACACACACACTCGCTCTCTTCCAAAGTGTACTGCTGCCCCCTGCTGGTTGACTCATATAACTACTTCTGAAAGTATAAGATACCTGCGTTAAGATGAGCACATTTAAAGTACTTTATTAATAACAAGCAATTAGTGCATGAATCCTCCTGCATATCAGTTTCAGGACTGACTGATAGAATTAAAAGATACAAAACCTACTTTCCTGTACTCTACTATTTCTGTATAAAATGAAGACAGTGAGGGCCAGCCAATATTTTATTGAATATATTTAGTTAGTAGGTTGATTGGTTGGTTTTATTTGTTTTAAATCACAGTTCTTTCAGTTTGGTATTTTATTAATCCACACTGTCTTCTTCTCTATATATGAGTACGCAGATCAGCCTACAGTCTTTTAGGGGAGAAAGAAATGCCAAAGAACTGATTCAGTGGACCAGTTGTTCTTTTGGACTTCTGACATTGTATGGCTATGGCTATGCGTGTGTGTGAGTGGGTAGCTGTTTGTGTGAGCACCTATCAGGAGGTATTATAAATACTTAATCATTTCCACGCTGCTATGACTGATGTTAAATAATGTTTATAACTGTATCCATATCATCCCGTTTGTTTTTGCATTTTATTACAGTCCAAATGTAATGATGTGGTATTATTTCATGTGATATCTATTATATAATTTCCCCATTATTTAAGTTTTCCACATGAGCACACTTTCCAGAACTAAAGTATTGATATTTGCATCTTGCAGCTGTGTTTTAAATCGAATGCAGGGAGCTAGTGGAGGGAAAGCAGAAACAGGGTGTAATAAAAGACCTTAAGGGAATCTGAAAACAAGTAATGCAGGAGTCAGTTGCAGGGGTCTTACTGAACGCAGGAGATGATGCAGGGGCGAGTTGCATTAGTCTCACCTTCAAATGACTACCTGAGTGTCCTCCATGGAGAGGAAAGGTCAAGCCCACGGAATGGTACAGAAGAGAAACCTGAATGTTCTTGTCAGTGTAGCAGTAAACTGTAGAATCATTGCTAATGTGGGGCTTCTCCAGGGTGATAGCAGTTCAGTCGTGATGGGATTTTGCTGTAAGTGATTCGTTACTTGCTACTGAGACGACCAGCAAGATATTTCCAGATCAAAGCACATGAGGAACATGAGGGAAAACATGAAAATAACACTTCATGACATTTCAAAGAATTTGTTGCAATATTCAAAGCTCAGCAGTGCACTTATATATGGCAGGATTGAATCACTGTTGGGTGGCACAGAGGCATAGATGTAAGCACATCTGTCTCACATCAGGAGGCTCCTGGGATCGAGTCCTGGGCTCAGTGAGGGCGTTACTGTTTGAAGTCACACAGTCCAAAGACATGGGCGTTAGGTTAATTAGCTGTTCCAAATTGCCCTTAGGAGTGAGTGTGAATATTGTCCCTGTGATGGATTGGAGTGCTGCTTTGGCTTTGCCCAGAGTTGGCTGAGATAGGCTCCAGCCTCCCCGTCACCCTAGGAAGTTAAAGCAGTTCGGCAAATGAACGAATGAAAAGTTAGGGCATTTCTGGGTGAAGTTTACATGTTCTCCCTGTTCTTGCTTTGGTTTCCTTCAGGTACTCTGGTTTCTTCCCACAGTTAAAATACATTCACATTAGGCTAATTGGATCTTCTCAATTACCCCTTGGTGTGAATGTAAGTGCGAACCCTGTGATGGTCTGGCAAGCTGTTCAGTATGTATCCCGCCTTCGCTCCTGTGCTTTTCCAGTGTTTGTAAATTAGTTGCCTAGTAGCTTGTTTGACCTTGCCTGGCCCTTAACCATTCTTGCTAGCCTTTGTGATTTTGGATACCTCTGCCTCATCCTCTGTTTGACTTCTTGGATATCTCTGACCATTGACTGCCTCCTTTTGTTTTGGATGGTTGCATATCTATTAAACTTTGTGCTCTCCACCACTTCTCTGCATGTGGTTCCTTCTCCCTCTGTCAACCCTAACATTACGATCCGTGGCATTCTTCGGCCAGGATGAAGTGGCAGGCAGATCGACGCCGTTCTAAGGCACCTCACTATCGTCCAGGTCAACATGTCTGCGCCTTAATGTGGACGCCTGGAAACTGGCTCCCCATTTTATTGGTCCATGCCCCATTGTGACGGTTGTGGGCCCTGCTACTGTGTGGCTAAAGCTCCCCCAACCCTCCGCCGCATCCACCCCACCTTCCACGTTTCTAGGATCAAACTTTTCTACAGTAACCAACTCTGCCCAGTTCCCAACACCCCCCCCCCCCCCCCCCCCCCCCCCCCCCCCCCCCCCCCCCCCCCCCCCCCCCCCCCCCCCCCGCTGCCGCCCCTCCATGACTCATTGATGGACCAGAGGCCTTTACAGTTAAACGGCTTTTGGGGGGCTGTCACCGGGGCAGCGGTCTACAGTTCTTGGTGGACTGGAGGAGAGGTGTTGGGTTCCTGATAAGGATATTCTGGATTATGGACTTGTCAGGGACTTTCTGACCCCCCACTCCCCCAGTTAAGATGCCAGGAAGCGTTTGTAAGAGAGGGGTTACTGTTAGTACTTCAGCTAGTTCGTTTTTGTTTTTGTTTTTTTGTTCTCTGGTATTATATGCTTTTGTTTTTATTGTCCACATCCGCATTATTGTACTCACCAGTCTCGTTGCCTGCAACACTAGTCTGTCTATTTAACCCCAACAATTCCGCATTAGCATTGCCAGAAGCAGAATTTTCTCCTGTGCCTTTCCGGCCTTTGTAAATCTGTTGCCTAGTAGCTGGTTTGACCTGTTTACTCTGTATGACTTCTTGGATATCTCTGACCATTGCCTGTCTCCTTCTGACCATAAGTTTGCCTGCTGTTTTGGATAGTTGCCTATCCATTAAACTTTCTGCTCTCAGGAAGAAATGCGGTCACTCATGTAAAAAAAAATCATTTACAGATTCCAGCTCAGTCTGATAGCCGAAACAGATGGAGGCTTATTCTCAAACCGCAGAAGCAGAAGCGAGCTGCCACCAAGAAGTAAACCTTATAATTATTTTATTAAGCTAAACAAATTCATTCATTAGTTATGCTGCCCCCCTGTGGCACTTTCTCCATCACTGTAAATACAGAGACTGTCTTCATCTTGTCCTGACTATAATGCTATAATTATCTTAGCAGATTAAGTTGTACATCGTGATTAAAATAATTACAGACTGATTGTGAGAACTCGTTTAAAAAAAAACTGCTTCAGTTTAGATATATTCTGCTTATTGACTAGACTGTAAAGTCTGTACGGTTGTGTTCAATTTAATTCTTTAAAAATGTATAATGGGGCAGCACAGTGGTGTAGTGATAAGCTCACAGAAAGAAGGTCCTGGGTTTGAGTCCTATGCTCAGATGCTTTTATGTGGCATCTGCATGTTTTCCTTCATGCTTGCATGGGTTTCCTCTGGGTACTCCAGTTCCTTCCACAGTCTAGAAACATGCACATTAGGCTAATTGGCCCTAGGTGTGAGTGTTGTCCCTGTGAGGTCTATCAGGGTGTACCCTATCTTTGCCCAGAGCCAGCTAGATAGGCTCCATCCTCCCCACACCTCAAATAAGATTAAGCAGTTCAGCAAATGAATGAGTAAGAAATGTACCATGCATGTTTTTCACCTTTCTATAACTTAGAGTTTGCTATTATTATATTCTATAATAAATCTATACAGATTTCAGGCTTCAGTAAGTAACGAAAAGAGACTAATGATGGTTTCTATAAGTGCATGAGTGGTCTAAATGATAAATAAGCGCATAAACCTAAGCGCATAAATAATACAAATGCCAATAAATAATGAATGAGAAATTCAAATCTAAACCCCCATCACACACACACACACACACACACACACACACACACACAGCCACGTTCCCACTACATCTGTTAAAAATGAAGTAGATGCAGAAAAATGAGTACAACATGGTAGGGATGAAGTAGAAAATGATAAGATTGTGGTATGGTCTCCATGGACATGGAGGATGTGGTTGAACTTTGGACAAATCAAAAAGAGAAAAAAAGTCAAATAAGGACACAGTAGGAAATTAGTAAAGGTGTCGTTTTATGACAGCGATGACTAAGTAACAAAGTAAGTAAAAATTAGTTGGGACTTCACTTATGTAGTGCAAGCATGGCGTGGACAAAAGAAAACTTGTAGAATGAAGGAAAAGCATAGCATGTAGCGCGGTATTTATCAGGATCTGACAGGTGCAGAGAGAACGTGATAAGCGTGTGGTGCCATCTGATTGGTCCTAGTAAGAACAGCGCAAGAATGCACAGGACGTGATGTGTATATGATCATTCACGTGGTAAGAAAGTAGTGGAAACGTGTTCGACACAGTAAGAACTTGGCATGGACGTTGTAAAGAAAGGGTATAAACTTTAACACTGCACAATTCTCCCAATGAACTACATCCCTGCTGTGTTTGTCAAAATTTTCAGGATGCAGAGAAGTCTTCATGGTCTACATCTGAGGGTGATGGGACTCTAAGTACGCAAATAGTGCACAAAATAACACAAATGGTAAAAAAGATACACAAATGGGTCGATACTGCAGTGTAAAGATACTATAGGATAATGAAGAAACAGGAGGGCCTTTGGACCTTTGTGAAAGGAATTGAGATATTGGGCTGAGAGGAGATGTGAATGTGTGGTCCAGTGAGGAGCTATGAGGCAGAAGCAGGGAGATCTTGCACTGCAAACACCTTTAGGCCTCAGATAAGGACACACCTAGTACCTTGAAGTTGAAGACCTTAGCTGGTGTGCAGTGTGTGGTTCTGAACCAGAGTGCCTGGATAATATAGTGAGGAGCCCATTGATGCCTGGAATACAAAGACTCGTGATTTGGATTTGCTTCCTGTGCCAGTGGAATGACCTCAAGAAAACTTGTTGTGGCTATGAGCCAAGTGAGCACCAAGGCATGCACTGCGGAAGGCATAAAGCAAAGGTTTCACTGACCACAACTAGAAATAATAAATGTAGACTCTTTACTTAGAAAAAAAAAAATTCTTGTCATGTCAGAAAAAGAAATCTCTAGGATTGGTATGCGAGGTTGATATGATGTCAGAATATTGTCCATAAATCAATCAAGATTTTTAGCCAAGCACGTCTGCCTCAGAGCAAGAAGGTCCTGGGTTCGAGTCCCAGGCTCAGCCAATTCTGAGGGGGTGTCTTCCTGTGCTTGTGTGGGATTTCTCCAGGTACTCTGGTTTCCTTCCACAGTCTAAAGATATGTGCATTAGGCTAAATGACTGTTCCAAATTACCCCTAAGTGTGAGTGTGAATGTGTGTGTGTTTGGACTGTGAGGGTGACTTAGATGTCATGCAGAAAGTAACTTTTTTCAGGTATATCTGTGAAGTTTTTTCGAAGTGTTTAAGATTATTCCTCTTCATCATTCATTTTCTGATTTATTTTCATTTCTAATTATTAATCTTAATTAGGGGAGGCCCTATCTCAGCGAGGACAGAAACACGAGAGAATCCCACTGATGATTAATGTCATTGACAGTGAGAGACCCAGTTAGCTGCACTGGGGCATGGCAGTGAGAACCCGTTGATAGTGGGGCTTGCATTAGCAGTGAATTCATTCATTCATTCATCCATTCATTTATTATGAAACCCTTAATCCTAATTAGGGTTGTGGGTAGGCTGGCGCCCATCTCAGCCAACTCTGGGCGAGGGCAGAGTATACCCTGGACAGCTCACCAGGCCATTGCCGGGCAGAAACACGCTGATGGCAATGCAGCATCTTTACGATCAACAGCAATGGTTCTTTTAGATGACAATCACCATAGACAGTGAAAGACATGGCTGGCATTTGATGACCCAGTTAGCTGCACTGGGGGGACAGCAGTGAGAACCCTTTGATAGTTGGGCTGGAACCCCCGACCTTGGGATTAGTACTCCAGCACCCTACCAACAGGCCACCACTGGCCGACTGCTGAAGCAGCGTGAACATATACAAACATATAGTAATGTAAGTCATGGATACACCCACAAATTTAAATTGAATAAAAATTGTGATATTTTTAATTATATGCTCAGAGGTTTACATTATGCTCAAAGCATGTGTTTGTGGCTGAGCTCCTGAGTGAATATGCATGGAACATGACTTTGATGGTTGATCAGTTATTCAGAGTTAAGGCTCACTGGCCATAACGTATTGCTGATTTTCATGATCATGGGCAGCAAAAAAATTAAATATGTATGTATTTATGCATGTATGTATGTATGTATGAATGATCAGCTGAGATGGGCCCATTAAGCGGTTCAGAAAATGAATGCATGATGGAATGGACTAATTTAGTGGGAAACCGCTGACTGCTATCACCGCTTTGTTGTCACTGTGTGTGTGTGTGGTTATATAAACATGCACAAACACTGATCTGTCCAAGTATAGCAGGAATTTATGTAGGTGTTTTGTGCAAACCAGAAGCTTGGAACATTCATTCATTCATTCATTTTCTGAACCGCTTATTCCTAATTAGGGCTGGCGCCCATCTCAGCCAACTCCAGGCGAGGTCAGAGTACACCCTGGACAGCTCGCTAGGCCATCGCAGGGCAAGCTTGAAACAGTTTACTAAAAAAATGGACATACAACCTTCTTGGTCAGCGCATGTGTGTGTATCCATAAATGCATGTCAGCTTCTTTAGACTAGATATCATTTTGCCCCAGGTTATTGAGGCAGTACTTCTACAGTGCCGAGACATGAGGTCTCAGCTGTGTTAGATGCCAGGTTTAATTCCCAGAGGTGCCATGCGCTATCCATGGCCAGAGTCAATTATACAGTGGCAAGACTTTATGACTGTACTTTTACTAACTTGGAAAGACGGCATATGCCAGCTGAGCCAGGAGATTTCCAGGTCACGCACATTGGGAAGTCAGTATTTAGTATGGCGAGCATCATGTGCTCTGAGATGCTGGTGCTGTCATACAGCAAAAAAACTTCTCCTGTCTAACATCCTGTCAGAATGTAAAAATAAGTCACTTTAAAGGCTACCTGTGGTGAATTTGTATTACTAGCTGTTTAAAACGATCATGTATGACATCAGCGGTTGCTTGAGGCAGCGTCAGTCCTTGCCCCTTGTCAAGTACACGTGAGTGTACCACGCAACTACTACTAGGCATGTGCAGCAACATGTTGCCTTTTCATTGGCTGTTCCAGCCCTTGTAGTGACGCAAATTTGTTTTTTGTCCTATTGGCTGGGCTGCGATGGACTCGTCACTGACCCCATGCAGCAGACACCAGACTGAGATAACACATTATAGACCAGTGCTAAGCTATATCACCAGGAAAATGGCGGAGTGCAAAGAATACGGCTGAACAAAGTCGAATTACCAAAAGCATTGGCTGCAAAATATTGGCACAGGCCACACTCTGAAAATGTTTACTTTTCAACGCCACTCAGTAGTCTGCACAGACCACTTCAAGCTGACCAGCTATTGGTGTGACCTCCGGGCAGAACTACTGGCACGAAGCCCAAGCTTTTACGTCTAAAACCAGATGCTGTTCCTACGGAATTCCTTCATAAAAAGTATTTTATTATAACTGTAGGCACTGGTTCATTACAGTGTCATTACAGTGAAATACGATGCTTTCCAAATAACATGATTATTAGTGTAATGAAACATTTAATTCAATTTATGTGGGTCAAAAGCATCAAAACGCTGCTCAACTTACAGAAATGCATTATTCATCTATCCTGTTTTAATAATTGTGTTATCCAAGTCAATGTGAATTTAGAGTAGAATTGACTGCAAGGTAGGGATATATCCCAGATGAGGTTTCAGTGCATTTAAGGGTATCAAATATTTCTGCATGTGAACTGCCACAGAGACAGAAACCAGAGCTTGAAAATTGTCCTGCAGAATAAAAGTTCACATCAATTAATCTCTGTGGCCTATCATTACAATTATTACTTTGTTCTGTTTTGCAAACTCTTTCTCTCTTTGACCCAGATATCAACACGCTGTAGACATCCAGCCACGTTACCCAAGAGAATAAGACTGTTTTTATATAATGGTTATATAATGTTGTTTTCCACATTCCAGGACTGTAGATAATAAGTTGAAAGGGTGTTCAGATCTTTTGTATTGTGATAAAAACAGAGAAGTTAGAAGATAATGTGTGTCTCTTTTGCAAAGAGAACTGTGAGAACACTGCGGGGAAACAAGTTCATTAGAACAAATATTCAGTTTGCTTATGCCTGCGTGAAGATTCAGATTTGCCTGCACACACAAAGTGAGACTTGTTTGCAAGCCTCCTGGTAATGAGAACATAACAGTATCAGGCCCCAAACACATGCTGCTTAGTTGAAGTTTTTTGAGTGTTTGTGATTCATGGAACAAATACAGAAATTATACAGCAAGCACTGCATGGAGCTGCTATGCGCATGTGTAGAAAACTGGCAATATATAAAAGATTATAAATGCATCCTGGTTCACACATGAACACACACAGGGGGTTCACAGATAAATTATTTTAGAATATACTACACAGGAACTACACAAAACAAAGGATTTTGGCTCAGCTCATCCACAGTGCACGCACACACACACACACACACACTCGGTGAAGTAGGATGCCACACACTGCAATGTCCAGAGAGCAGTTGGGGGATAGGTGCCTTGCTCAAGGACACTTCAGCCATGTTGTTGGAGGAAGGAAAGTTGCAGCCCACCCCACCCCACCCCACCCTTCTGCACACAGAAACACCCTTGCCAAGCCCAGGACTCGAACCCAGGAGCTTATTGCTGTGAGGCAGGTGTGCAAACCATTACACCACTGTGCCACTCATTACATGATTAAAATGAAATTAAATGCAATCAAATTTCTGCATGCTTTATGTGTAGCAGTGCGGTGCTGTCAGAAAACAGCAGATCCAGATTACTCACTTGCAGCCAAGATTTAATTATCTTGTTCCCATGCCTTGGTAACTCGTGCAATAATATTTTTCTCACCAATGACACTGGGGCGCTCCATAGAGGGCTGATGATCCCTGGAGAGGCATTTCATTGGAAAGTTTGGTGCAACCATTTAAAAAGACAATAATCAAATACCCCTTCATCTCAATAGTTGAATGATTGTAATACTACCCACAACCGAAATGACACTGCATGAAACAAAGTGCATGTAGATTCTTAAAAAGCACACGCACACAGACACACACCCACACACCCACACACACACACAGAGACACACACAAAGTGAGCACACACAAGTATACACACAGAGGAAGTGCACACCACTGTGAGGAGCAAGCGCATCGTTGGTCACATCAGTTTTAATAAATGATCACCGGGCTGATTTGAATTAACGAGTTGTATTTCTACATTTTCTCATGACGATAATGCTGCTCATCAAGGGATGACAGAGGAGTTTGCTGACCGAAACAAAATTTGTGGTCGTTTTTGGTAAGTCCTGTTGCATTTTCCATCAACAAGTATCCCACGCCGATAGCATGCTTCTGTGTTACTGGTCTGCAGTATTAAGTGCATATGTTCATTATAACCTTCCCTGCAAGGTTTTTTTCTCAGTGCTCTGCAAAGCATTATAATGTTTTGTAAATAAATACTGTATTGATTAACTAATTAATCATTAAAATAAAAGTGAGCATTAATGAAGTTTTCGAAATGTCACATTTTTGGTTATTTTTGCTAAACTTTTAATGCCATAAGAAACAACATCACAGGTTTTCATTCAGACAGTTACAAAAAATAATAATACATTTAAAAATACCAAACCCAGATGAAATGACACTTCTTCCAATCTCAGCTGGCAAAACATCCAGTCTATATCGAGTCCTCTTAAACTGGGATGTCAAAGTGCAACACTCAGTTTTGTGATTTCTTCATATTTATTTTATTTATTGTATTTACTGAAGCATTAAACATGCATCATATGCATTTTATGCAGTATTTTCAATAAAAAATAAATAATTAAATAAAACCTTGATTTCTTGGAGCAGGTATTAAAATAAACTTATTTACCAATATATTTTAAAACCCAGAGTATAATTATAGAAATGAACCATCTATCATATTTCTCATAAAAAAGCAATAATGACTGGTGGAGTGAACACATGCGTTCACTGACCTTTTGTGTGTTATGGGTACTCAGACCTACGTCAAACTTGAAGGTGAAGTTGAACTCAAATTATGTAATTAGATCCTGGCGTTTAATCTACTGGAAAGATCCTGTCTATGTAAATGTAATCACTTTCATAATATTATTTTACTTTAGTACAATTTTCAAATGTCTAGTAATAATAACATATATAATATATAGCTCACGCGAAAGGTAATTACTTACTAGGACCAAGCACGCACTTGTGGACAGCGGACAGACAAATACACAGACAATTTTCTGCTGAACAAAAATCAGCACATCAACAGTACAACAGTACAACAGTACCTTCCGTGTAGTTCACATGAAAGGTAATAACAACAGAATAACTTCATGCCACACAATAAAATTCTCAAAGCAATATTGGCTCTTTCCGTGTATATTTAATCCCATTGGTCTTCAAATTTAAGATAACTTCAAATGTATTATGTTACATATATTAAATACACTCCTAATGCAGCTAACTGGGTTATCAAAGGCCATCCATTTCTCTCACTGTCTGTGGTGAGAGGCATTTGAACCATTACTGTCGTTCATAAAGAGTAGGCCATTGATTTGCCATCAGCGTGTTTCTGCCCTGCGATGGCCTGGTGAGCTGTCCAGGGTGTGCTCTGCCCTCACCCAGAGTCAGCTGAGATGGGTGCAAGCCTCCCCACAACCCTAATTAGAATTAAGTGATTCAGAAAATGAATAAATGATGACTATTAAATACATTCATTGATTAATTTTTGGACTATAAAAAAAAAAATTGTTTATCAGCGCCATCGTAGGGGATCTTGTTGAATTTGGAAACACGATCCCTTCAAGTTCCGTTTCTTGGATGCCCCCTGCCTCTTTTTTATACCTCAATCTTGCTCCAAGCATGCTCATAAACTTTGACCACACTTTTTTGAATCGCAGAGATGGCGGACATTTTGCCCCGGTGTAAACCTAGGATAACAAACCGAAACTTTGGAATTCAAAGCTCAGACCAAACTACAGACTTGACCCTCTGTTTCATTTGTATTCAACTATGTCTATGCATGGTGCTGCTGTACATACCCTGCATTGTGAGCAATAAATAAATGCTGCATGTCCACATGGGGCAGTGCCTACATATGCTCTGGGGGTGTTGGAACTTGTTGTTGGTCCTTTGCATCCAGATGTGTTTCGGCCTTCTACTCCATAATAGATCTAGCTTTTATACCTTTGGATTAAACTACATAATAAAAAAAATTTAATAAATGTTGTGCATGCACGTATGCACAAAATAAATGAAATTGAAGAATAGTTAAACCTTTATGAATGCACTTATATGGGGCAAGATAGAGGTGTAATATAAATAAAGCAATATAGGGTAATATACACTGTATAAAGGTGTAAAAAAAATTGTAATGTAATAGTACATTAAAAGCATGATAGAAATAGCCTATTGAATGATAGTTTATTGAAGTAATCTGTTTTTTGTTCTTCTCCTGTCTCTCTCCATTTAGGAGGTGTGTGTCCCCGTTTCCCTGCACATTTGTCCAAGTTATGGCAGCCTTTAAAGGCGTGTGGACAAAGGGTTTTTGGCGAGCAGTGTCTGGAGAGTTTTTGGCCATGTTGATCTTTGTGCTGCTCAGTCTGGGGTCCACAATCAACTGGGCTGCGTCCGCAAAGGACAGCACTACTCCTCCTGACCTTGTTCTAATCTCTCTGTGTTTCGGCTTGTCCATAGCAACACTCGTCCAGTGCTTCAGCCAAATCAGCGGCGCCCACATCAACCCGGCAGTCACGGTGGCCATGGTGGCCACCCGTAAGCTGAGCCTGGCAAAAGGCATGTTTTATGTGGGAGCACAGTGTCTCGGGGCAATAGTGGGAGCAGCTATCCTGTATGGTGTGACACCTTCTGCTGTGAGAGGGAACCTGGGGGTCACCACGGTCAGTTAGATAACATGATCATACTGTGTATAGGAGACGCATGATACGAGGTTTTACATTCCCACGTTCTCCATTTTATATAATGTGTTGTATTCAGTGGTAAAAATAATAAAACATGGAATTACGGTGTAAGAACATTTATTGGGGCCGTCGATAAAGTGGAAAAATGGTCCTCCTAGGTATAATTATCAAATGTCATTGTAAATGACTGCAATTAATGACTGGATCAATCTCCTGTTTAGTAAGTTTATTTCTCTGGTAAATACATTGTAAATCAGTACATAGGACATGGAGTAGCATAATCTGATTGGTCCATAATCCGGGCATTAAAAAACATAATTTTGTTTTTGTCATTAATCTTGTATCTACATAATGTACACTTACAGTTTGTCATGGTGATCTTGTTTTAGTTAGCTAAATTTGTTTTTCCTTGTAGTATATACTAAAACTTTTAAAAACATGTCTTTAGCTACACTATGCTTAAAGTGTGCAGAATTAACTATGAAAATTTTGTTTTAGTTTGCTTTTCATGATGCTCTTTTGCTTCTGTTCCCATGTAGTATATACTAAACTGATTATTCACTTCAGTGGATGTTACTGATTGAAATAGTCTCCTCAATGTTCTGTCTCCATCTTGGACATCTACTTCTCCTTAGGAGCATAATTGTTAATTATAGGGTAATTATCTTAGGTAGGGGTAAAAACAGGGAACCTGCAGCTAAAAAAAATATTTTCTAGTATTTTACTTCCTCTGTATTTACTTATTACTTGTGGTTATTACAGAATAAACTGAACATTTACGCTCATAAACTATTCAGTTAGGAGACTGTAAAAGGAAGGAATATCCATTTTGTGTTGTTGTTGTGTTTTTTTCCCAGTTAAGTGTACAACGTAATGTTTCAATGAAATAACCTTAAACTTACTAGTTTAAAATGTTTTACAGTATAATGAAAATCTCTCACAAAGCTGATACACTTCTGTATTTAGAAAATTCTCCATGTAATCCCATTGTAACATTACCCACATTGCACATGAAGGCAAGGATTCTAAATATTAAAAAATACAAACAGAAACACAGATTTCTGATGCAGATCTGTGTCCAGTACACAAAGAGGAATATTATATGTTCATCTGAGCTCAAATGTTTTTCATTAAAAAAACGTACTACCCCGTTTTTAGGTCAACGCTCACATCTCTGCTGGTCATGCCCTGGTAGTTGAACTCTTCATCACCTTTGAACTTGTCTTCACCATCTTTGCCACCTGTGACCCAAATCACACTGACCTGAAGGGATCAACAGCGCTGGCTATTGGCCTGTCAGTGTGCATCGGCCACTTGTTTGCCGTGAGTAGCTTTCTTAGAAAGAGAGGGAGAGAGAGAGTGTGTGTGTGTGTGTATGTGTGTGTGTGTGTGTGTGTGTGTGTGTGTGTGTGTGTGTGTGTGTGTG
>JAOUQZ010000033.1:3305057-3321418 GCA_028564935.1 Neosilurus hyrtlii | reverse complement strand
ATATATATATATATATATATATATATATATATATATATATATATATATATATATATATACACACACATATACATACATAAAATATACACACACAAACATATGTCTCTGTTGGAGTCGAACACTGAAAAGGAAATGAATAAGTACTGAATGTTGTTAACACTTGTACATTTCTGGAGTTAGGATGACTGGCGGAACATTCAGACCAGTGACACACGCTCGCAGCTGAGGTTCCTGGATCAGCTAGAGAAAGTGGAGAAACAACGGAGAGAAGAGGAGGAGAGGGAAACCCTCTTGCGCATTGCTAAGGTGTGTGTGTGTGTGTGTTTATATTTAGTCACTGAATGTGAGCAAGCCAGCCATTTTGTGTATTTAACTTTATTTTCTCTTCAGAGTCGCTCAAGCAGTGAGGACCCTGAGCAGATTCGGCTCAAACAGAGAGCGAAAGAGGTTGGTTAGTATCTGTGTGTCAGTTATTACAGGTGCAAGTGCCTGCACACATGCCCCACTTATGCTGTGTTAGAGTTCTCAGAGTTGTATAGAACACATACCCCAGGAACACTAGACGAGACGACTGTTTTCTTCTGATTGGAAGCTAATTTTAATTTGAGTTTAATTGGAGCAGAATCTGAAGCCTGAGGCTTTACATACAGCAGAACAAAGGCTGTATGTAAAATCTGTATTCTTAGACGTGTGTGTGTGTGTGTGTGTGTGTGTTAAGAAATTGCTAGACCACCTGAAATAATCAAAACTCTTCACATTACTAGTCCCACTAATATAATATATTTGCCAATATTCATCCTAACTTATTTATTTATTTTACATTTCTGAACCATTAAACATTTTGTGTGTCACATGAAGGAAAAATACCCTGGGGTTGCTTCTCAGAGGCAGCAAAGCAAAATGTCCATAAAAATTATGAACAGAACCGTGTCCATCTCTAACTGTAAATGAGTTTGACTTAGTGCTGGCAATGTGAACCAATCTTTGATGACAGTACAATGATGGTGGTGCAGAGGCTTGTCACCCAGGACATCCAGCACCTTGCGTGACTTGGGAGGATACTGTCCACCCTGGAGCACTGCCACTGCAGAATTTGTTTAACCATCTCAGCAACCTCGACCACAGTAATGGGTGAACCCACCACCGAGTCATCCAGCTCTGCTTCCTCCCCAGAATATGTGTGTTTTTATGATGATGATGATGAAATTGATGGTAAAATGTAAATTTTGTCATTTTTGGAGTACATCACCTTTACCTGTAGGCTACATCCAAGAGGGGGAAATGTTTCTTCAGTTATTTTGAAAATTATTTAAATTGCTAGCCTGCTAAATCTGTTTGAACAGGACTTTTGAAAAACTTTGGCAGACGGTACACTTGCCTACTAATGAAGAGTTAAGTGCCAGTAGAAAAGTTATTCCAGCCAGACTTTAATCAGATTCAGAACGTCTGTGTGACTGATCAGTCTGTCTGCAGTATTTTTAGCTCCATTTATATCTTCTTGCTCTTGGATGAGAAAGGTAACCAAATACAGCGTGAGTACCGACATGCAGCACAGCGGAGGACTATGGATATTTTACTGAGCCACTAATTGCTACAATTGGCCCAGCTCTCTGAGTAGTAATGTGGTATTATTATACACTGTATGGCCAAAAATATGTAGTCACCTGGCCTTGAACCTTGGGCATTAATAGAGTTGTTCTTCCTTTGCATCCTCTCTTCTAAATAGTATTTAAACTTGGTTCTGGAGTTTCGCTATGGGGATTTGTCCATTCAGGTGGGCAGGAAGGTTTGATGCATCAACTGTGGTTGGTGACAGTTTGGGGAAGAATTATATATGGAGGTGTGATGGTCAGATGTCTTCAAACTTTTGGCCATGTACTGTAAACTAAACATTTTGGACTAGAAATGAATTGTTGTAATGATGAGTGAGTCAAAAAGAGAGGACAAAAAAGTGCACTGTAGATGTTGCATGTAGTCATGCATGGCTCCCAGTGGAACTGGCTCAAATCAGTACATGGTCTTTATTATTACAAGTTCACTTCTCCTTTCTCAGATGCAGCAGCTGGAGCTAGCTCAGATGGAGCACAGAGATGCTAATCTGGCAGCACTGGCCGCTCTGGGGCCTCGTAAGAGGAAACCTGTGGAGGCTTCCATCTCTGGAACTAACCAGGTATTGACCGTGAATGTGTAAATGATAACCATGTCCGGTATGTTTGTATTCTATGGGATTCTGCTAAGGGAAGGAGTTGCAGTCTTGTAAATTGTCTTGTGGCTCCAAACACATCATTCTCCTTCAAGGTAAAATCTTTAGTGTTTTTGCATTGCAGATAAAAATATTGAATCATCTCCCTGATCAAATTTTAAATGTTTTTATGTATTGGCGTTGGAAGGATAGACTAGACATGTTTGGCTTCCTCAAAGCCATATTTGTAAGTTTTAAAGCCCGAACTTATAACAAGTATTGATTCAAACATTGTCTGGTGGCCGAAGTTAATTATTCTGTTATTTTAGCACAGATGGCAAAAAAAATGCTCATACTGACTTAGATTATAAAGCTCTCTCCGTGGAGCAGATGTGTAACATTCCCATAGTTCCCGATGTAGTCGGTGAATGTAAATGAGACAAGAAATGCAAAGATGCCGTACCTCATTTAAAGCACACGTGTTGGAACCATTCAAGCAGGGTTGAATTAATCATTGGTCTCCTCTTTGAAAAGTAAAAAAAAAAAAACACCAAAAGTTGTAATTGTAGCGTAAGATACGTTTCATTTGTTTGAGGTCCAGCAGGAACTTTACATTCTCCCTTCCTCCTCAGGTTCTGGGTTTACGTGCACAAAGAACTGCTCAAAGGATTCCAACACGAGTGACTTTCAGAGATCTGATCTTCTGCATGGAACAGGATCGTACACTTAGACACTCCCTTACACTCTACAATGCTTTCCTTCACTAGAAATCTTTCAGTTTCGTTCCAAAATCACCTTTTTTTTTATTTGTTTGTTTTTCTTATCTAGAGGACTAATTATTAACTCTTACCACAAGGACCATGTCATTACTGGAGGAAAGTTTGTTTCTATTTTGTTAATGTTAGTAATTGATTAGTTGGTAAAGTTCCAAAAGCCTTATTTTGACCGATTACTGAAAGAAATTAGTTTGGAATGTTTTGGCATTTGATATTAGGTGATGTTAATAAAGCACTTCAGCATTGCACTCATTTAAGGAAAATTTGTTTAGTTCATTTCTTTCCCAAAATAATACTGTAGCCTTCTGCTTATACAACTGCACTATTATTATTATTTTAATTAAATCTTTTAATGACTTATTATTATTATTATTATTATTATAAGGCAATTTAATAAATGAATGAAGAGTAGGCAATGGAGTTTTGGAACAAGCTTGAGGGCATCGCCTTCATACCAGCAAGCCTGTGCAGAACAGAATACGGCCCCAGGAGCTAGGATCAACCAATCAGAACTGGGCATGGTTGCAGGCAAAGGAACTGACCAGTTAGGGTATGATACAGCCTTAGGAATTAGGGACAACCAATCAGAACAGGATGTCACTTCAGGCCCTAGAGCTAACTAACAGGAAGTACACAGCGCCACAGGACAAAGACGCAAGCAACCAAGAGAAGAACATCCCAAAAGAAAAAAAATCACCTCAATCCTTAGAGCCAACACTACCTAATGGTATAGGAATAATATGCAACGCCTTTTTATATGTCCATGAGCACAATTCAACGCTATTATACTGCGAAAAGTCATGTGATTCACGTTGCAGACACAACACAAAAGTGATTTGCATAGAAATTAACTGCGTATTTTCCATTCAATGATGTAAACAAGCAGACACTTGTCTGATGTATGTAAACTAATTTAATATTATATGCAGATGTGCCTTGTTTTATTTTAGAAATGTACTAGTTTATATATGACGTGATTTTAATATCTGTATACTGTTGCCATTAGTTTTAATGACCTGACACTTCCGAATCCTATTCCTGTGATTTCCCGCACTCGTGAGAATGAAATGGACTCCAAATGGCAGCCTTTTCAAACAGGCTAATGCAAACTATCCAACATATTTTAGCAAGTTGCACCTTCATCGATGTAAGTCAAAACCACCTGATGATGAAAATATACATATTGTCAATGTAACAGGAGAGTTTGAAAGGCTAGTGCTACCTAGTATTAGAATGCAGAAATAAAGTTAATGGAAAAGAAACAAGCTTATACTGTGTTATAACAAGCAGTAAAACAGTTTAATTGAAGCTGACCTTCCCTGCATGAGCTTAAAGCTTCCCTGAGACCCAGGCGTCTGTTTATTCTATTACTTCTTAATAAGCAGAACTGTCACACTGGGAGCCATGTACAATCTGCCTGGAGCACTTCCAATCCCATCTACAGAGTGTGTGTGTGTGTGTGTGTGTGTCACCAGGAGATTTACAAATGCATTCACACACAGCTAAGCCTTTGCCCCACAGAAACCCACACATTTCAAACAAGCACGTCCCCACCCACTAATGACCACTCGTTTTAATTAGTCAACCTACACGCTGGATGTATTAATCCCTCAACTGTACAATGCAGGTCATGTTTTTTTTTTTCATTCTACTGCCTGAAATGGCACTGTAACAACCTCCACTGTAAACGTTTGTCTAAATGTTAAACATTTAAAAAAATCCATCCCTATCACAGCTGTAGGCCTCAAAAAAGAAAACGGAGAGAAAATTTGTGTTGACATCGGCACCATCAACACAATCACTGATCAGCAATAACATTAAAAACATTATGAGCACCGACAGGTGAATTGAGTAATGATTGTTTTTTGAATTTTTCCCCATTTTCCTCCCTAGTTTTTTACAGTAGATTTCTTTTAGTCAGATCCAATTCCCACCCATCATGTATTACCTTCCCTATCATATGACCACCATGCTGCCACCCGCCTTTTTTCGAACTGCTGCGCATAAGTATTTGGGGGCGACCTAACACTCGGAGGGAAAGTGCTATCCACCCCCTCGTACGAATGAGCTCACAGACGCCCATGATTGGCTGATGATCGCTGTGAGCGACAGGGAAGTGAGTGTATGCCATCCCTCCCTCCCGTGAGAGCTCGGCCAATTAGCCCTCATGGATTCCCGGTCAGGGATGGCTGTGGCATCTATCCGGATTCGAACTAGTGATCTCCGCATTGATAGTTGCCCACCTTGTCGATGCGCCCCTCGGGAGCCCGAATAATGATTGCCAATGTAGCATCTGCCAAAATGTGGGATGCATTAGGCAGAAATTAAACAGTCAGTTCTCAAAGTTGATGTTTTGGAAACAAGTCTAAAGTTCTGAGTCACTGACAGGGGTCACACTGTGATGGTTAAACGACTGGGTCATGCATTTATTCTTTCATTTTCTGAACCGCTTGATCCTACTTAGGGTTGCCGGGAGGCTGGCACTCATCTTAGCTGATTCTGGGCGAGGACAGAGTACACCCTGGACAGCTCACCAGGCCATGGCAGGGCAGAAACACGCTGACAGCAATGCAGCCTACTCTTTACGAAAGTCAGCAATGGTTCTTTTACATGTCTTTCACCACAGACAGTGAGAGACATGGCTGGCCTTTGATAACCCAGTTAGCTGCACTGGGGGGACAGCAGTGACAACCCGATGATAGATGGGGCTTGAACCCCTGACCTTCGGATCAGTAACGACTGGGTCAATTCGTCTCTAAAATGGCAGGTCTTGCAAGGCATTTCCATGCAGTTTTAAGTACCAGGAAGTCAAAGTTGGCCCAAGAAAGGACAACCAGTGATATGGCAAGTGTCATGGGTGAGCAATCCCTTGTTGCCACGATGTCTCATTTCACAAACTTTCTACACGGCGTTCAATACAACTTCATTACGGCCTATTCATTGCGTGGTGTGTGTTGCCCCTGCAATTTTCCAGCGGGCTGCTCATGATGTACCCCGCCTTCACCCAGTGTCGGACGAGATGGGCTCAGCGAGTAAGTGATCCAATCAGAGAGTACAAACCACAATACTTTATTTGGGTGAGTTAGTCTGGGCACATCGTTACAAAATCCTCAAGTGTAATATGGAGCCAACAGTACAGTATTGCATCTAACCGGCAGTTAACAGAAATTAACTAAAAGTGAAATGCTTTTTAAAAATGGATATCACTGTATACAGAATCTACGTTAGGCCCAAACATAATATCCGATTAAGGTGTAACTTCCAATTTGTTTCATCTGTACAAGAAACCTCTCATTAAAGCTATGCATTAAAAAGCATGAATGGCTTTTTTATTAATGTAAAACTTCCAGTGAGGTTTTGAGGCATATCTATGCTGCATGTAACCTTCAGTGGATGAGAAATGAAGCCAGGGGGCGACAAACTGTGGACCAAGTGCTTGTGCCAATGTAAAAAGAAAAGAATAATAGTAACGGAGTATTGAAGTTAGCTTGACTGGGTCTTTGACCTATGAAGATTTCTTCTGCTTCTTCTTCTCAGCTTCCTCCTCTTTCTCTTTCTCAATTTCAGCAACCAGCGTCTCGATCTCTTTGGACTCCAGGATCTGTTGAATATAGACAGCAGAGCATTGCTTACAAAACACATACATTTCACACGTCAAATTGAATAACCTGCCAAGTAACAACTCTACAACAGCTGCACTCTACCCAGAAGTGTTTACCTCGAAGAGAAATCGGTCTGCTTCAGAGGCAGTTTACAGGCGTGCTGCTCACTAATGCAGGAAGAATTTTGGAGGAACTGCGCTAACAGACCAAACAAAACCCACTGCTACAGAAAAGCAGCTGCCTCAGTAAAAGTAAAAACACGACTGTGCTGCCGGTTCCATGCTTTGCTAACAAGGCTAAAAAGTAGGACCTGATGTCATTTAAGCCCCAGCACTGCCAAGCTGCCACTGTTGGGCCCTTAACCCTGTCTGCACCAGGAGCATTGTATGGTCGCTGCGCTCTTACTCTGTCTGAGATATACCAAGAAAACATGCTCACTGTACTGCAGGCTCAACACCTGGATGAAGTGATCGAAATTAATACGGAACGACACCATTTTCACCCACAAATTAAAATCTAGTGGAGGTTTGAATAAATGCAAATAATTCTCTCTGTTAATTTTTGTTTTTGGGCAGATTACCAGGTCACCAGATAAAAATGGTTCATGCCTCCATGCCAGCAATAACTCGTGGTTTCAGGTTCTGCATACATCTGTCTGTCCAGGCCACACTTGTAAACACAATATCTCAAGAATGCTTCTTGGGATTTTGTTTAAACTTTACACAAATGTCCACCTTGACCATCAGGCAGTAGTTCTAGTTTTTTCTTACCATGCCACATTCTGATCTCATTCCTTATCCCTGCACTACAAACAAACTACACTGAACTAGCTTATTAGCAAACAATCTAACATGAGTGCTAATGGTTTTTGTGAACAAGCAACACTGTCCATGGTACTGAAATTACAGCAATTATACCTCCTGAACACAAATCTTAAATTTGGTGGTGGGATGGAGATATAGCTGAGGGAGCCATTCACCCACCTCCCTTCTTGATGTATGGCTAGTTGAACTGTAATTTATATGTGACAAATAAAACCCTGTTCTTCCTCTAAGCAATAAATAAATAAATAAATAAGTAGACGCATAACAATAATTCAAGAGTCTTTTTTTCTTGCTCAGTATTTAACAGTGAGGTGAAATTCGCACCTCCCCGGTGAATGAGCTACCAAAACTGTCCACCCTGAAGTCATGAAGAAAATCAACCACCTTGAGAATCTAAACCAGGGGTCTCAAACTCGCGGCCCGCGGGCCAATTGCTTGAACTTGTTTTCATAATCCAAACCAAGACCTTCTTGAAGGGACCCCACTCAACAAATTTGGTGACTATACATAATTTCCTTTTAAAGTTATTGGTTTAACAAGCCTTAATAACCACAATGTAGGGGAAAAAAGCTCCATATAGGTATATGACCCATATATAATCCTGCCATATTTGCCCTTAGGGGGTAATTCTGTCATTTCTTTTCAAAATTACTGCACCAACAAGTTGGACGTACAGTCAACCAAAATCCCATTTCGACAGCTCCCAGTCCGCTGACCTTCAGTCATGGCGGGAGTTTAAATACAGTGGGCGTAGATGAGCATTCAATTTAAAAATGTTTGCTTCCAGATCTTTAACGACTTGTTTTTTCAATTACAGATTTTGATTGTATCAATGAACAATACAACAGTCATAAGGACTATAACAGATTCCTTTAACATTTAATATTGATTAGCATCTAAATGTAAATGTGAACATGCATAAACTGAACCAACTGCTGAAATGTTTAATAGCCAGTAAAGCATTTAAATAAGCAGTGAAAACAGCCACGACCATCAGAAAGATGAAATCCGGAGCGGATTACCTTGAGAGGTTGATTTCTCCTAATCACAGCCAGTTCAATATTCTTTCCACCAGACTGGACAACCTGAGTAACATCATTCAGACAGCAATAAACACAGTGAACAAATCAGATAATGTCTCTGCGGGGAAAAGTGTTTATGTCCATAAGTTTATTACCTCCAGTAAGGCTTTAATAGCCAGTTTGATCGAATCGTTGTCACTAGCAATGGCTTCGTCCGTGTAGTTCTTCTCAAGAAACTCCCGCACGGTTTTGGCACTGCGTCCAATCGCATTTGCCTAGGAACAATGATAAAAGGGTTACATGATATTTAGGAACTTTTACTAAGATAAACCCATCATCAAGACTCAAGCCATACTTATTAAAACTGGCCAAAGCATTGTGAATTGTGAAAGCATCTGATCAGGTCCTCTCTATTAGAATGATGTTTTTCAGGTGTGGCAAAAATCGTGGCTGAAGAAACGTTTTTTTACAACCTGAATCATGCAATGTGCGCTACGTGTGCCGAATATAAAGTCAACTACACCCAGTTCCTCAGTGGAAGCATGCATGCATACATACATACACACACATAATATATATATATATATATAGTTTTTTTTAAGTAGCCCGAAATCTATGTGCTAGCGTCTGTTGTTAATGTAAGAAAGGACACACACCATCCTAAAGCTTTATTGACAGAGGTGGCATCTAACTGCAGATAGCCGAGCACCAATAAATCTCCTACCACAAACTCAAATCCCCAACCCCTAACACAGGAACGGATGGAGGGACCAAAATAAAGATGGTGGAGCAACACCTAATTCAATCATTGACTCTTCTTCATAAACACACTGAAACAAAGCATGTGGAGCACGACATTTTGTTCAGGTGTTTAGTAAGACATCACTACTGAGTGACTCTCTGACCTTCCATGCATGGTACGTTCCTGAAGGGTCGGTTTGATACAGGCGTGGAGTCCCATCGTAGTCAAAACCCACAATCAGGGCGGAAATACCAAACGGCCGCCGTCCATTGCTCTGAGTGTAACGCTGGTGAAAAGAAATAACATTTCATTATCATGAAGTTGAGTGAAAGGTTCGGTGTGAAAACTTTGCATTTTGTCCTATGAATATAAAGGTTTACTCTTCGAAACTAACATGTGCATTAATTCTATACTAACTAAAACTAATTCAAACTCCCAGGCATTAAGATGTAATTGACACAATAAGGCCGTTTACACTTCAGACATACCGTTGTTTACCCCATTGTCAATCATGCATCTCTATGGTGACCACAGGCTTCATTCCTACCACGTCACAACCGCTAGATAGTTAAATAGCCCTGCACAGCTATGAAAGCGGAATGAAAGAAAAGCCTTCCAAACTTCTGTCACACCGAAAACATAAATATCTAAAACCCGAAATTTGTAATTTGCTTCACTCTTGCGAGAGCACGAAATCGCAAGAATATGATTTAGTTCCAAGAAAGCAAGATGCCAGCTACTTTAACAGCATACAAATATTAAACTAGTAAATCAGATATAAACATGTGAACCTCTGAATAAAATAAGGCTACGAACATCTACACACAATGCTATATTATGTTTACATACAGCAGACAGGCATCTGCTTGTTTACATGACTGCATGATATATATACACACACACACACACCGGTACATGTAGTGAGCAACATTTTGCATGCAATTGCTGCTTTGACGTCACATGCACCCAACTTTCCACCCCCTGCATGTACCATTTGCGCAAGCTTTTATTAGGGGTTAGGTTTAATTTCACTTTAAGTCCGTTTCTGTCTCCAGAGTAGTAACAGATTAGGATGGGATATCTAAAAAAACAAAAATGTCTGCCACATCCTGCATCAAGAACATATTGTGCTGTTATATTCTTCTCAGGGACGCATCAGGACGTAATAACGCTTACACAAAAAAAGACATGTGGTTAAATATGTCTCACAGAACCTCGTCGAAGTGTCTTGGTAGTCATTTTCACTTCCATTCAGTGCTGTAGACTTGTGACCTGATCACGTGACAGATATTTCAATATGAAGTGTAAACGGTGTCTGCAAAAATGAAGTTTGTTTATGAACTGCTTGTCCAACTCTTAATTCTCTGTATACTTCATTAAATTACATTCTTTGCCTTCTAGTGAGATACCTAATGCCCTCCCAACAGATCTGCTATCGGTTCAGTATCCAGGAAGCGGTACCTGTTTTAGTGTAGCAATGTAACGCGTGATGTATTCTACAGTAACAGGATCTTCAACTGTAAGTCTGTGACTCTGGCACTCCACTCTTGCTCTGTTAATCACAATCCTTGCATCAGCCGTGAGACCTGTACAAGAACAGATCACACACGTACACTTATCAGATATTAACATTCTGTCAAATTAAACTTTGTGTTGTTTGGAAAAAAACACAAAAGAACAAGAAAATTATGCAGAAACATTAGGTAATAATATATCCTACAACAAGCAGTTGATCATATTACACACAACGGCGAGTCCAAACACAGTGCTGGGAAACACGCAGGCCTGAGGAGGGAAAATAATACGCTTACCTGCAAACGCCATACACACATGCTCATCGAGGGCACAGATCTTCCTCACTGTCCTCTCTTCTTGCAACTTGGCGACAGACTTTTTTTCTACACCCAGAACAACAATGTCTTTGCCGCGTATTCCAACCTGCATAGGGAAACATAATGAAGAAAAACCTTCAGGAAAACAAACAATCATATGGAAACCGAGCACTGGATAAATCGACTGCCTAGCCGCACACCGTTCAGGTGGTGTTAATGTTATGGCTGATTGGTGTATATTTCAGTGCCTTCAAACAAAGGGTAATACAAATTGGTGCTATGGTCCAGTCAAAAGTTGGGGTTGACACATATGTAACTACAGTCTCTACAGACACTTTCCACTGATGACCTCTGTCTCTGATGGACAAAAATATATAATTATACACCTGTACAAGGTGCACCTATACAGTACGTACTGTGTACTTCATAAAATTGGCACCAAGCAAAACAGTAAAGGGTGAAAAACAACAGGACATGGACACACACACCCACAGACAACCATTTGCTTTCACACCTGGGGCAATCTGGAACAACGATTTAACCTAACATGCAGGTCTTTGGACTATAGGAGAAAACCAGGGTACCTGAAGGAAACCCACTAAAGCATAAATGAACGTACAAGATTCACACAGAACTTGGACCTCATAGCTGTGCGGTGGACATGCTAACCACGACGCCACCATGTCGCCCTGTGCTGAAGCTAACAGGAAAGAACAAACAAAAAAAATCTGTATGACAAGTTTTAAAATATCTTCTACCAATACCAAGCATGTCAATTTGAGAATTTTCAACTACTTTAAAAAGACACACTACATTTTATCCATTTTCTAGTTCACTATAACGATTTTACAGTTTGAAATGTTATCAGGAAACCACCA
This sequence comes from Neosilurus hyrtlii, assembly GCA_028564935.1. Classification (NCBI taxonomy): domain Eukaryota; kingdom Metazoa; phylum Chordata; class Actinopteri; order Siluriformes; family Plotosidae; genus Neosilurus; species Neosilurus hyrtlii. The sequence continues at coordinate 3,309,560 of JAOUQZ010000033.1, read as the reverse complement.
AATCCTCTGTTAGACAAATTAAATTATGTTTTCACCTCTGTAATAAAGTGCTGACACTGGAGACTCCTTCCACACAATACGGAATAAACAAATACGCCTGTGTGGGGCATCTTCCGCACAAGAGCATATGTATGAACGAGTGATTATTATTATTATTATTACAGGAACAATAACACATAAGAGCAAACACATTATAAACATTGCAATTGGAACAACTCCCACCACTGGTGTAATAGAAAATTATTCAAAAGCATGTGATGACCAAAAAGTGTCATTACATGATTATAACTTCGCTGCAGTGGAAAATGTTCCTGGACTGTAATGTTTTAATGTTATATCGCCCCCTACAGGCGCCTTGATTATTACACAAGACTCTGTACTCGGTTTTATAGCAAAAAATACATTATTATTATTATTAATAATAATTCCGAAAAATGTAGATACTATTACTCCTTGCAGATGTTTGCAATTAAATTGTGTTTTTATGAAGCCTATCAGTACAATATATGATCTCTTCAGTAACTCGAAGCTTGAATTGAGAACATGCAAGTCATGATTAGCCGACTGCTCATTCAATGGTGCTAACGTTAGCCAGGCTAGCTCTGAAGCTAACTGCTCATTATTCCTCTTATTAAGATTTTACCACATGCGTATTTGATAAATAAATTAAAAGTACTTCAGTGTATCTATAACCGTGGAGTTGTATTCAGAATATTTCAGTGTACAGCTAAAGAAGTCAACCGTCTCTGCTAACTCGGCTACAGCTCGCGCTCATCAAACACTTACAGCCGTGGAGCCCTTCTTCACTGCTTCCTGAGCATATTCCACTTGAAAAAGATGACCATCCGGAGAGAAAACAGTTATAGCTCGGTCATATCTCGCTGCCATTTTTTGTAAACTAAGTCAGAAACAAGCGTTAGCTGAACAGCATACACCAACTTCCACAGACAGCGTTTGAGCTCTAAGAACTTCAACTCGCATGCGCGCCAGGTCTAAAGCATTGCATTCTGGGAGTCCCAGTGTTGACGCGTCTACGGCACCGCCATCTTAGTAGAGGCGAGTTCTTACTCTCACTTACTTGTTTACTGACTTAACCATGTTACCAGATCTTAGCCGACACAGGGCGAAGGGCTGGGTACACCATACCATATCATACCAACTTTATTTATACAGCACTTTCACACAACCATGGCTGAAACAAAGTGTTGTACATCACAAGTAAAATTAAAGCAAAAGATAAAATATTCAAAACAACATAAAAACAATCAATAGGTAAAAACTAATAAAAATTGATCAAAAACAACCAAAACAACATAAAAACAATCAATAAGTAAAAACAAATAAAAATTGATCAAAAACAACCAAAACATAAAAACAATCAATAAGTAAAAACAAATAAAAATAGATTAAAAAACAACCAAAACAACATAAAAACAATCAATAAGTAAAAACAAATAAAAATAGATAAAAAAACAACCTAAAAACAATCAATAAGTAAAAACAAATAGAAATAGATTAAAAAAACAACAGGGGCGGCACGAGGGCGTAGTGGTTAGCACGTCTGCCTCACAGCTTGCGTGGGTTTCCTCGGGGCACTCCGGTTTCCTCCCTCCAAAAACATGCACAGTAGGCTAATTGGCTGTTCCAAATCATCCCAAGGTGTGAGTGTAAGTGTGATTAATTGTGTGACTGTTGGCCCTGTAATGGCCTGGCGAGCTGTCCAGGGTGTACCCTGCCCTCGCCCAGAGTTGGCTGAAATGGGCGCCAGCCTCCCCGCGACCCTAATTAGGATTAAGCGGTTCTGAAAATGAATTAATGAATGAACCAAAACAACATAAAAACAATCAATAAAAACAAATAAAAAGTAGATTAAAAAAAACAATCAAAACAACATAAAAACAATTAATAAGTAAAAATAAATAAAAAATAGATAAAAAAAACCAACCAAAACAACATAAAAACAATCAATAAGTAAAAACAAATAAAAATGTATTTAAAAAAAACAACCAAAACAACATAAAAACAATTAATAAGTAAAAACAAATAAAAATAGATTAAAAAAACAATCAAAACAACCTAAAAACAATCAATAAGTAAAAACAAATTAAAAATAGATAAAAACAAATCAAAACAACATAAAAACATTCAATAAGTAAAAACAAATAAGAAATAATTACACAAATAAAAGTCTAAGTCTCATACTGGGTCAAAGGCACAACACACACACAACCATTCACACTCACACTCACACCTAGAGGAAATTTGGAACAGCCAGTTATCCTTATGTGCATGTCTTTGGATATTGGGAGGAAACCAGAGTACCTGAAGGAAACCTACACAAGCATGGCAAGATCATGCCAACGCAACACTCCAACACTCCAATTCCAGACAAATTTTTTTAGCCACATAACTGTCAGAATTTAGGTGTTAAAATTCAGGTCTTCACACCTAGGTACTGAGGAAGAACACTGGATTGACGATACTGAATGAAAGTCTCTGTTTTTTGTACATGCGTGCCACTAGTCTGTATTGGCAATCTGTTGCTTTTACCCAAATGTGATGACCTGAATTTTGACTTGTATTTTAACACTTAAATTTCTGGCATGTATTTGTGAGTTTGAAAAATAGTGGGTTGAATATTACTTACAGAATAATGAATATGTATGTGTTACAATTTGGAATAGCCAATTAGCCTAAAGTGCATGTCTTTGGATTGTGGGAGGAAACCGGAGTACCCAGAGGAAACCCATGCAAGCACAGGGAGTACATGCAAACTCCACAAAAAAACACTCAAACCCAGGACCTTCTTACTTTGAGGTGGATGTGCTAAACACCACACCAGCTAAGTTAAACATGAAAAGAATAACCACTGTAACAATGTACAGTAAGAAAGTTGTAGTCTGTGCTGCCTTCACATGTTTCAAGTCTTTTCATACAAGAGGTGTAAATACTTACACATCATGTCTTCTATTTATTTGTAAATTTTCTGAAATGCAGTTGTGATATGCTAAGTTTTAGAACTTGTGGTGTGAATACTTTTACAAATCACTGGATATAACCTTGATTACAGATGAACCCATGAGTAACACCACTGATTTCAGTGAGTTGTGTGATGCTCAGAAGCTAGAGCACTTCATTGCAGCTGTAGAATTGATTAAAACACAATTTTAATTTCCATGTTCACTTTTATTGTACAGGTTTATTATAGACTGCCTGCCCATAAACAAACAAACAAACAAACAAACAAACAAACAAACAAACAAATAAATAAATAAATAGATAGATAGATAGATAGATAGATAGATAGATAGATAGATAGATAGATAAATAAATAAATAACAGTTTGCTTTGTAATATTTTGTTTAATCACCTTTAGCCTCACATTTATTTCTCACCAGAGTTTGGTTAAGTTTTCATCGACATCTTGAATCGATGATGGGAAAATCAAACCAGTCCATAAAGTCTTCTCCAGCACATCCCAAAGACTTTCTATATGGTTAAGGTCAGGACTCTGTGCTGCCAGGTCATATGTGTAAATGATTCTTCCTGCTCCCTGAGGCACTCTTTCATTATTTTAGCCCCAATTCTATATCCGTGCTATCAGGAAAGAAAAAGTCCATTGATGTGATAACCTGCTCGTACAGTAGTTCAACTTCAAGTTCAAGAAGCTTTGTTGTCATTTCAACCACATATAGCTGACGCACTACATTCAGGTCATCAGCTGACTTCATTTTATAGCCATATAATGTTGCTGAGCCCCAACCTGACCAACAGAAGCAATAATGCCAAGGTGATTGTGCTATAATCAAGAATAAAGGCCAATAAAATATTACGTGTACATTTTTTTGCCCTGGTAGTGTACTAGTCTTGAAACTACACAAGATCAAGAGTGGCACTGAGAAAAATACCAGAGCTTCAGAGTTGGCTGACTACAGCAAAAGTACACAGATAGAGAGTGACCACTTACACAGCACATTTCTTGTACTCTTTACACAAAAAGGAAATATTACCTGTCGATGTTCAAACTGTTCAGATTAGTGCATTACTTAATTGACTTTGCTGTTATTTGACTTTCTAAGTCATGCAGCCACTGCAAATTTGCTTGGTTACCAAGAGAATAGGGCTGATTTGGTGAGATTAAAAAGGTCTGTGACAGCATTTTGTTGGATTTGGATTTTTGGATCAAAGGCCCTTGTCAGTACAAGAAAAGCTAACACACCACTGTATGCCTCAATGGCTTCTCTGTTCGAATCCAAATTAAATGGACAAAATTGGATTACACTGCATATAGTAAAGAACATTTTTCTTAATCTTTTTTAATCTTAGCACAAACTACACAGTGTTGAATGGCACAAAACCTGAACTATACCAAAACCACCAAAAGTGAGGCACTACAGTGAGACATACAACTGCATTTCTCTCTCTATCTATCTCTCTCTCTCTCTCTCTCTCTCTCTCACACACACACACACACACACACACACACACACACACACACACACA
>JAOUQZ010000033.1:3291366-3303797 GCA_028564935.1 Neosilurus hyrtlii | reverse complement strand
TATCAAACTGGTAGCCCTTCGTATGACTCAGTACCCATGAAGTAGCCCTCAGTTTCAAAAAGGTTGGTGACCCCTGGCCTAAACTGTACATGTTTAACCGTACATGATTACTGGCCCTTCTCCAAACCATTGCCACAAAGTTTAAATCACTCAGTTGTCTATATCGTCCTTGTATGCTGTAGCATTAAAAATTAATTAAATTAAAAATGAAGTAAAAGGTCCAAAGCTGTTCCAGTATGATAATGTCCACACTGCACAAAATGAGCTCCATAAGGGCGAGGCTGGCTAAGGTTGGTATGGAAGAACTTGAAATGACTTGCAAAGAGCACTGACCTTAACCACACTGAAAATCTGGGATGAATTAAATAGCGGACTGTGAAATGTTTAATTGTAGACAGTGTTGCAGTGGATCCTATTCTGGGAACACCAAGCATGAGGGGGTAGAGTCTATCTAGGCTGACACTGGGTGAAGGCGGAGTACACCATGAACAGCTCACCAGGTCGTTGAAGGGCAACACACACACGCACACACACACACACACACACACACACACACACACACACACACACACACACACATACACAAGCATTCACACTTACACTCATACCTAGGGATGATGTGAAACAGCTACTTAGCCTAATGTGCATGTCTTTGGACTGTGGGAGGAAACTGGAGTACCACACAAGCACGGGGAGAACATGAAAACTCCACACAGTAGCACCCTCGCCGAGCAGGTGAACACCAGTATTTCCTTCGTATTAGAAATTAGAGAACAAGAAACACACTAATGAAAACATACTGTAAAAAAATATTGGTTCATAACTTAAAACAGTGAGTAACTCCTGTACATTAAATTATATACAGTAAAATAGCACAATACAACTGCCACATTATGTTAACTTGCATTCACTCGCTCGCTCATTCACCAAATCTCTTACTCCTTCTAGGGTCACTGGGAGGCCAGAGCATATCTCAACTGACACTTAGTGAAGGCAGGGTACACTCTGAACACTTCACCAGACAATCACAAGGTAAACACACACACAACCATTCACACTCAAATCTGGGGTAATCTGGAACAACCAAATCAGCTTAATGTGCAAGTCTTTGGATTGTGGGAAGGATACCTGAGTACCTGGAGGAAACCCACACAAGCAGGGGGAGAACATGAAAACTCCACACAGAAACGCCCTCGCCGAGCCCAGGACTCAAACCCAAAACCTTGCTGTGGGGCAGACACACTAACCACTACGCCACCGTGCCGCCTGCATGAAAATGGAACACTGAAATATTATCTAAATGATGGAATACGCTACGAAGTACCTTTTACCTAAAAATAGACAATGGATCATATTATCTGCATCAACTGGTTTGAAAGATAGACACGAATGGTGAAAGGTTAATGCAAAACATTAGACTGATTCCCATGTGATTGTATGTTTGTTTATTTATTTATTTATAAAAGATGGATCTGAACCCTTATCTTGTATTCAGATTCCAATAAATAAAAACCTGAAGCTTCATATGAGCTTTTCATGATCTAATACGTGCTTCTTTATGTATTTAAGACAGTATACACATGTTAGTGGACTGAATCATTGTGAAATGTCTCAGCTGAACCAGTAAGCCCCCTTTCTTCAGATGAAAAGCTGCTGGCTGCTCCAGCCTACCGTACCATCAGGATTAAACGCGACCGTCCATTAGGAACCACCGGGAACCATTAAATACCATTAGTGTACCATTACAGACCATCAGTGTTGCTTTACAGGAGGCTGAAAACAGGGATGTGAGTTGTGTAGACGGTGTAAAGACTTGATCCTGTGTGAGCAGGGTGCAGGGATTGAATCTGAGTGGTGTTTTTAGAGAAAGCGCAGTGACACGGATACAAAGCGCTGCTGAGACACGCACGCGCGCGGGTTCCGCTACTACACTATTTAAGGTTGCGTTATCGCCGAGGATCTGCTTCATTATTACACTTTAAGATGTCGCGTCGGAAGCAGACAAAGCCGAGTCCCCTGGAAGGTAAGACTTGAGAATCGTTTAGGATTTCACTTTAAACCGAGGAAGTCAAATGCAGATGAATGTGATGAGAAATCACCCGTCACTTCCCTTTGAGAGTCTGATCCCTGCAGGGGGTGTTAGAGAGGATTTCTATATGAGGGTCTGCATTTTTTTCCCTTTGTTTTTTAATTCACCTTAAAAGTTTTTGATGTTTTGGACCCCGTCTCCACCACCTGTATAGACTAAATAAATAAATAAATAAACCGCACTGTAGTCTAGATCATAAATAGCTCAGGTCACATATCTCATAACTATTGAGTTACAATAAGAACTTATGCTGCTGTTTCTTAATAATAAAAATATTTTCTTCTAATTATTATGAGACTGTAAATCTTAACTCATAATTATTCATTCATTCATCCATTTTATCACACCTTGAGAAAACTTGGGACTCGAACCCACAACCTTCTTGCTGTGAGATGGATGTGATTAACCGCTACACTACCGTGTTGCCGTAGCCCTCTCTCTATCTCCACACTGAAACACTCAAGGCTGGGACTCAAACCTACAACCTTCTTGCTGTGAGATGGACGTGATTAACCGTTAACCACCGTGTTGCACTGTCCCTCTCTATCTCCACACCGAAACGCCCAAGGCTGGGACTCAAACCCACAACCTTCTTGCTGTGAGATGGACGTGATTAACCGCTACACCACCGTGTTGCACTGTCCCTCTCTCTCTATCTCCACACCGAAACACCCAAGGCTGGGACTCAAAACCACAACCTTCTTGCTGTGAGATGAACGTGATTAACCGCTACACCACCGTGTTGCACTGTCCCTCTCTCTCTATCTCCACACTGAAACGCCCAAGGCTGGGACTCAAACCCACAACCTTCTTGCTGTAAGGTGGACGTGATTAACTGCTACACCACCGTGTTGCACTGTCCCTCTCTCTATCTCCACACCGAAACGCCCAAGGCTGAGACTCAAACCCACAACCTTCTTGCTGTGAGGTGGACGTGATTAACCGCTACACCATCGTGTTGCCGTAGCCCTCTCTCTATCTCCACACTGAAACGCCCAAGGCTGGGACTTAAACCCACGACCTTCTTGTTGTGAGGTGGACATGTTAACCCTGCCACAATAAATGATAAATAAAAAGAAAGAAAGATAGAGTGAGAGAGATAGCATGACACGGTGGAGTAGTAGTCAGCATGTCCGCCTCAGGTTTGGTCAAGGTGTTTCTGGGTAAAATTTGCAGGTTTTCCCTGTGCTTGCGTGGGTTTCCTCCGGGAACTCAGATTTCCTTCTAAAGTCCAAGGGCATGCACATAAGGCTAAATGGCTGTTCCAAATTGCCCCTAAGTGTGAGTGTAAATGGTTGTGTATTGGCCTTATGATAGACTGACAAGCTGTTCAGGGTGTTACCCGAAGTTGGCTGAGATTGCTTCACCCTTCCTGCAGCCCTAGGAGGATTTAACGGAATGGCCAAATTAATACATTATTAAATGAAAAAAAATCTAATCAATTATCATGACTTTTAGTTAGGACTCAGGTCACGTTTGTACCCTACAAGTTTGCGCTGTGCATTAAATCATTATATGTAACATTAAAGAACACAGTTAAGATGTGTTGAGACGGTGGACAGGACTGATGAACTGCTGGAGACAAAATGTTACTTGTGATTTTATACAAATTAACATTCTATAATTAAAATATAATATAGCCTGCATAATCCGCCCGTCTATTATTCGTACTTGTTTGCGTCAAGGCGCGGGGGGAGTTGGGACCAATCCCAGCTGATGTTGGGTGAGAGGCGGATTACGAACAGGTCCCTGAACAGGTCGACAGTTGATTTCAGGGTTTATACAGAGATGAGACAACATTCACACTCATATTCACTTCTGTGGGAAATTTATTTAATTTTATTTATAATTTTATAATTAAATTTTATACAATTTTATACTGTATTAATTCCACAAGGGAAACTTTGACTTTAACCAATCCAAAGTAAGTGTACACACACACACACACACACACACACTCACACACACGTAAACATTGAGCACACACTCGGTGCAGAGGGCTGCCACACATTTTTCCTGCTGATTCGGGATTCAAACCAGCGACCTTTCCCAAAGTTGCTTCTGTAACCATTAGGCCACGGCTGCCCCCTTTAGAGTAACCCTTTAATTAGAGTAGCCATTTGACATGATGTGCATGTCTTTGGACTGTGGGAGGAAACCCATAAAAGCATGAGGAGTGCATGCAAGTTAGGCTAGGCTGTTCCAGATTGCCCCTAGGTGTGTCTGTGAATGGTTGTATGTTTTGCCTTGCGATGTTCTGGTGAGCTATTGAGGGTGTACCCCACCTTCGCCCAGTGTGGGATGAGATAGACTTCAGCCTCCCAGCGACTCTTGTAGTAGGATTAAGCAGTTCAGTAAGTGTTTGAGGGAGTGAGAGAGTGAGAGAGTGAGTGAGTGAGAGAGTGAGTGAGACATTGGTGCATGCCTCAGGGAGTATACTGAATTTAAAGGTTATGCTTGTGGATATACCTGTAGGTCCATGATCACCCGCTGACTCTGTTATATATGCTAGATATTACAACCTGGACTGACTTCACATGTCAGTGTAATGTTCATGTAGCACTTGTCTAATATATTGTTGGCCTCATTGCTCTAACGTCATTATAATAACACATCAAATGGACTGTGCATTAGAAAGCAGGAAAACCTCTAATGGTCTCGTTCTCCATTAAGGCCTTTCCATCATGATGCTAGCTAATGGTTCTTACTGACACCCATTAGATTGTTGCCATTAGGATATTGTTCCTCTGTTTTCTAGTACGGCTGATGGGGGTTTCATCCAGTGTTGTTTTCCATTAGTCTAGTTTCCATTAGAGAATTGTTTTCCCATCAGGATATAGAGTAACAGCTCAGACTTTCTCTCATATATATATATACACGTTATAATACCACCAGTCATCACTGTGCCAAACGTTTCCATCATTTTACTGTATATTTCAAAAATGTAGAACCCCACTGACAAGTTTAATTTATATATTTCTCCAACTCAAGTTCACTTACATGTTCATGTATGAATAAATGATAAATTTATAGCTTTTAAAATTTCACCCGAAAGCTTTTTTGTTGCTGTTTATTTTTTATTTTTGCCAGAATTTAGATACAGCCGCATACTTTATATAATAAATCTGCATGTGTGTGAATAAGCCTTTCCTTTTTTTCTAAACCACCCCCTTGGAATTGTTTGTATGTAAGATCATGAAATTGACCTCGAAGAGTCCAGAATTCCAGCTTCCTACATGGAAAGTGAGGAGGAAGAAAGATTACTGCAGGATGATTGCGAGTATCAAAGTGAAACTTCAGAGGTAAAACTTTTGGATGATCATTTATTTAAACAGAAGCACTCAGTGAGCACAAACCTCCGCCAAGCACAGCAATCCCCCATATTAGCCATAACGTCACAAATCGTTCTCTTTCGCAGAAATTTTTTAAAAGAATCCTTTAAAACATTGCTGGATCCCAAATTTGATCTGGATCATCTCCTTAATCCAAAATCTAGTCTCCCTTGTCCAGATCCCCACCTCTGGTAGAAATTCCATTAAAAGTACATACATAACTTTTTGTGTAGTCCTACACACAACCCCATGGGAACACAGAACCCCCGTGGCGAAGGTAATGAGGAAGTTTTTGTTGATTGATGAAAACATGAAATAATTTTAAGTCGTCACTTTTCCAACACCGTCTGCATATATGATCCATGAAATGTAATATAGTTACTGAATATGAAATATAAAGGGAAATGTTCCATCATTGTTTTCTTGCCTGTGTTACCAGAGAGAAAAGAAGAGCGCAGTGGAATCACACAAGATCTCTCTGCTCAAACTGATGAAGAAACAGATTACGGTCAAGAGACAGAGGGATTTCTTGGACAGTGATGAGGAGTCTGTTGTTGCCTATAAACTTTACCAGGAACTTCAGGATAGTTACGTGATGCTGAAAAAACGTCTCCGAGAGAAGGACGCGCTCATTGCGGAGAAGGACGCCACAGTTAGAAAGCTGAGTGAAAAATGCAGGAGGATGACGGCGGAGCTGGATAAAATCAGACAGCTGAATATTTGTCTTCAGGAGCAACTGTTTTTAAAAGAAGAAGGTCTGAAAGCATTTTGCTTTCATCTTGATCAATTTTAAGTCTGTTGTTGCATTATATGCACCGTATATAAAGTTCTAGTCTAATATTTTGCCTAATCACAAGATTTAATTATAGAGTACAATAATTCAGTATTTAAAAGTAATAAATATATATAAATATCGCTGCAGGAACACAGACGCAGCACACAACGTACACAGAAAACACAGAATGCTCGTATGAGCCCTATGAAAATGTATTGGTTGCTAAAGTGAAGGAGCTTAAAGAACCACCAGTTGAGGATCTCATAGAGAAGGACTTCGGGAGGGTAAGCATGCAAATCGAAATATCCTTTAATCTATCATCATTCATATTTGTGCACTAATGCAGGAAAATCTGTCCGATATCACTGTGATAAATTGTAATAAATGATTTTACAATCCCAGTTCTAATTAAGAAAAAAAAAAAAAAACAACAGAACCTGATGTGATTTTCTGCTGCTGTTTCTCATTTTGCCCACTCTTCTCAAGGATTGACCAGCTGTGCATTCTGAGATGCTTTTCTGCTTAGCACAGTTGTAAAGAGTGGTTATTATGGTTTATTGTATCCTTCCTGTCAGTCAGTCTGGCCATTCTTTTCTGAAGTGTATAATCAACAAGATATTCCCACCCACAAAATGTCTGCTCACTGGATTATTTTGATAGTTTTGATAGAATTGTTTTTAAAAACAACCATAAAAATAACCAGGTGATCAGCAGTTTCTGAAATACTTCACCAAGAACCAAAGTGGGCAGCACAGAGGCGCAGAGGTTAGTACATTCGCCTCACAGCAACAAGGTACTGGGCTGAAGTCCTGGGTGTTTCTATGTGGAGTTTGTATGTTCTCCATGTGCTTGTGGGGGTTTCCTCGGGGTACTCTGGTTTCCTTTCACAGTCCAAATGCACATTAGGCTAATTGGTTGTTACTAATTGCCCCTAGGTGTGTGTGTGTGTTGGCCCTGTATTGGATTGACGAGCTGTTCATGGTGTACTCCGCCTTCACCCAGTGTTGGTTGAGCTTCATCCTCCCTACAGCCTTATTTGGGAAATGAATGAATGAATTGCTTATGGCTCAATACCCTGCTGTGGTAAAGTTGGTATCTCAGCCAACTCTGGGATTACACCCTGCCTTGGACCAGCCAATTGACATAATGTGCATGACTGTGGGAGGAAACCAGAGTACCTGGAGAATCGCAAGGGAGAGAATATTCAGACTCAAACTCAAACCTAGAGCCTTCTTACTAACCACTGTCTGCCACTATAAATGTTTCTTAGTAAATTTGTCGGCAGCATTAGTAACATTAGCCAAATTTCATATCCACAAGGTGCGTGACTATCAACCTGGAGATCACAAGTTCGAATCCAGGTTGATGCTGAAGCCGCCCATGACCAGGGGTCCATGGGAGCTAATTGGCCATGCTCTTACAGGAGGGATGGCATACGCTCCCCTGTCAATCACAGCAATCACCAACCAATCCATGTGCATCTGTGAGCTCATTTGTACAAAAAGGGGTGGATAGCGCTTTCCCTCCGTGTGTTAGGCTGCCTCCAAATGCACATGTGCAGCAGTTTGTAAAGAGGCAGGTGGCAGCAGTGAATGTCACGGAAGGGGCTTGTGCATGCTTACACCCCTCCCTGGTTGATGGTGGTTGTTTTATGATGGGGAAGGTACAAAAAGGAGGGGGAGGGGGGATAATAATGATTAACCAAATTTCACCATGTGTTGGGTTTTTTCTAAGCCATTCCTTATAGGCCTGATATACTTCTGTTGAGTTATTACAATGTTTTATTTTCATTTTACTGAATTAAATGTACATTTTAACACCAACTTTTTGAATATCGTTTTGTTAAAGGTAGACCTTGGGCATGGGGTCCTTTTGGACAGACAAAAATGGAAGACCATCCAGAGAATGGACTCTCATTCTAAGTTTTGTAAGTCTTTGGCTGTAGCTATTTGGGGTCTTGAGACGTTAAAGGAAAGGAGTGTGACCGGATCCAAATCGAATGCCATCAAAGGGTCTGTGGCGAAGCCTCCATTATCACCAGAGAAAGTTGGTGTCATTAGAGGTATTTACATTCCAATAAGGAGTAGAATAAAGATATAAAAAAAAAGGTATAAAAAAAAAATATTATGAAGTATGAATATTATAAAGTAATGGTTTTCTCTGGATTTATGCCATGTATATTTAATATAAGTGGATTTTCTGGTATAAATTAGAGCATGCTGTCTTCTGTGTTAATAGAAATAGCCATTGTCAAAACTACCAGTGAGCGCTGTTAAATAAATCTCTAACATTTGCACTGTTCCACTGGGGGACCTTGATTGACATGTATTTACCTTGTTTTCATTTTGTATATGATAACTTCAATGCTTCCCCTGCTGAGGACGAACGTAACATTATTTGCATTCATTTTCTTGAATAAGAATGCCTGAAGGAGCGCCTGCAGCTGCGCGGCTATCAGAAAGAGGAAGTTGATGGGCAGCTGCGTTTAGTTCGGCGTTTTCTCTCCGAGAAAATCTGCGACATCAAACGGAAAGTCAATCAGAATTTCGAGGTGAGATTTGTTTCCTGCTATACTGTCTTCATTTTAGAGATGCACTGATTAAAGCATACCTGAGAGTGACGAAGTGATGACGTCAGTACTGTAACCCAGCCTGTGCTCATCCACCATCTGTTGCTAAGTTATTCGAAACGTCATGGGCATGGTGGTGAAATGATTTAAGACAAATTGAGTCATTTGTTCACAGACATGTTGCATGATCCGTTAAACAGATCCAGAGTATCACAGCAAATTAAATCTATACCAACGTACCATAAAAACTGATTTATTGTTGTTTTAACTTTACAAAGGTAGTAAATTGTTGCCTTAAAAAAGTTTATTCAATTCTATAATTATCTGGTTATCTGACTGGAGTTTGCATGTTCTCCTCATATTTGGATGGGTTTCTTCTAGGTACTCCGGTTTTCTCCCACGGTCCAAAGACATGCACATTAGGCTAATTAGGTTGTTCCAGATTACCCCAGGTTTGAGTGTGAATGGTTGTGTGCGTGTGTTTACCTTGTGATGGTCTGGTGAAGTGTTCAGGGTGTACCCCGCCTTCGCTAAGTGTCAGTTAAGATATGCTCTGGCCTCCCCGCGACCCTAGTAGGAGTGAGTGCGAGTTAACACAATGAGGCAGTTGTACTGTCCTATTTTACTGTATATAATTTAATGTACATGAGTTACTCACTGTTTTAAGTTATGAGCCAATATTTTTTACAGTGTTTTCATTAGCGTGTTCCTTGTTCTCTAATTTCTAATACGAAGCACTGCTTTATCATTCCAGAGTACCATCCCCTCTCCAAGTTCACAAGTTTCCCAGATCTGAAGATTCACCACTTGTTCTACTACTGGGTACAAGATCGCCATGTAAAGAACTGTAACTGACTGTGGGGCCAAAAAAAAGTTCCTCCATGAGTTAAATAAAGAGCGTTCGTCCCAATTTATGGAACAGTTCTGTTCCATAAGCGTACTACAGCGTTACCATTAAAAGTGATGTACAATAAAGCACAATGCTTATTATTATTTAAATGCACAATTCTCAAAGCTGATTGGCTGTTAGATGTTGATGATGTAGAGATATTTCTCCTAAACTAGCTGAAACAAAATTTATAATTTACTATAATTTAAATCATAGGTTTATATTAATCTGATCATTCTAATGCTTCATCATTTCTGTTAAACAAATCATTCACAGGGTAGCAATGATGTTGGACAAGAATCTACATCCACCAGAATAAACATGTGCAAGTTATAATGGTTAGCACGTCCACGTCACAACAAGAAGGTCCTGGGTTTCGGTCCCCGGCACGGCATGAGCGTTTATGTCTGGAGTTGGCTGCAAGGGTTTCCTTCAGGTACTCCGGTTTCCTCCCACAGTCCTAAAAACATGCACATTAGGCTATTCCAAATTTCCCCTGGGGTGAGTGTGAAAGGTTGTGTGTTCAGTACACTATTAATTGTCTGGTATATTTGATATCTTGTTTAATGTCTTGGCCGTGTATTACGATACAGAGTAAAATAATCTACAGTTACATCACCCTTTAAATAAATGAAATTGTTTTGCAATTTATCAATAAACATTTCATAAACCTAAAAAAAAGATGCTTAAAGTTATTTGTAATATTTCTTTTGGGTCACAGTATGTGGAGGTGATTATTTTGCCCAGTAGATGGCACTATAGCTACTTAACAAATGTATTTAGCTCACAGGTTGCCAATACTTTTGGAGTAGCCTCTGTCTTGCACAGTTCTAACACACTCAGCTGAACACAGTAAAGAGCTGTAAGTGACCTGATGATTTAATCCAGAGGTTTTGGAGCAGGAAAACACAGAGACTGTGGCTCCAAGAGCAGGTTTAGGAATCAGAAAGTGCGCAGATATTCTGAACCTGTACTTGCTATTCATAAAACACAATCCTCCAACATCTAATAAACATTCAACTTGTTTATAGTTTACTTTTTAACAGAAAGCCAGGGCTCTGTTGGACAGTAGGACTCAAATTTGTACAGCAACAGAAGAACTGTGGTCATCATGCTGGCATCAACCCCCTATAAAGTCATGTTATGAGAAGACCCTAAGGTTGGCTTGGCATCTTAGAGTTTCCCACCTGGAATTTTTCAAAAGCTTCAATACTGGCACTTCTTCAGGAGCCGTCCCGTGCCAACATTGAGCTGGCATCTGTTGACACCAGTCAGCCACTACTTTCTGCCACCAGCCCACTTTCACCACCTGCAGACAACCAGCCACAACCACCACCAGTCACCAGGGAGCATCCTCTTCACCTACCAGTCAACCACCATCAAGCCACCGACACACCTACTGCCAACAGTCCATCATAACCACTTGCAACTTACCAGCAACCGCCATCAGCTGCCACCAGACACCCTGCACCACTGACAAGCGTCTACAATACATCTCCTGTCAGCGTGATGTAAATACAGAATGTACCAATACACTTCGTCAAGCTCTCAAGACTTCTGGTGGACAAGGGGTTTTCTGGTGTGACTGAGGCAAAGGCAAGAAACTGTGGCAGGCAAATCGGTGCAAATGCTATAACGCAAAGGGACTTAACAGTAGTCACAGCAGTAAACTTGTTAAAATTAGAATTAGCCATGTTACAGTTTGACCAATCCTGTCCTATTATTACCATCATCTTTGCTGAACATAGATTGTTGCTTACTGATTCTTTGTTGTACACAATGTGTATGGGGGCAGTGGTGGCTCGGTGGTAGGGAGCTGGATTACTGATCCCAAGGCCAGGGGTTCAAGGCCCACTATCAACGGGATGTCACTGCTGTCCCCCCAGTGCAGCTAACTGGGTTATCGAAGGTCGGTCATGTCTCTCACTGTCTGTGGTGAGAGGAATGTAAAAGAACCATTGCTGACTTTTGTAAAGAGTAGGCTGCACAGCTGTCAGCGTGTTTCTGCCCTGCGATGGCCTGGAGAACTGTCCAGGGTGTTCTCTGCCCTCGCTCAGAGTCAGCTCAGATGGGCACCAGCCTCCCTGCGACCCTAAATAGGATTAGGGGGTTCAGAAAATGAATGAATGGATGACAAGGTGTATGATGGGTTACAAATAGTTCATATTGTTCATAATGTGTAAGAGCTCTGAATAAAGCTAAACCCACAAGCACAGAGAACAAGTAAACTCCACACAGAAAAACCTGAGCCGGAGCCTGGAATTGAACTCAGGCCTTCTTTCTGTGCGCATGACGTGCTAACCATTGCTCCACCATGCCACCCTCATATGGATATTTAACAATGACAACACTTATTAATTGTATATCAAGCACAATCTTTGACTAAAAAAGCCTAAGTGATTTCATGAATTCTCTGTAAGTTTCAGTGATTTCTAAAAAGAATCCCTTGTTACACAGTCTTAGTGTAACATATATACACAAATAGCTGGCAAGGTGAGAGGAATGAGTTTTTCTTTTATCTATGTTGACTGGATTGTGAAAAATAAACTCTTTTTTATTATATTTACATTTACAGCATTTGGCAGATGCTCTTATCCAGAGCAACTTACAATCTTCTTTTTGTTTAAAATTTATATATTTTTATATATATATATATATATATACATACATATACACACACACACACACACACATACACACACATACATATATATATATATAAATATATATATATATATATATATATATATATATATATATATATATATATATATATA
>JAOUQZ010000033.1:3264089-3290665 GCA_028564935.1 Neosilurus hyrtlii | reverse complement strand
TTTATATATATATATATATATATACATACATATACACACACACACACACCCACACACACACACACACACACACACACACAACTGAGCAACTGAGGGTTAATAGCCTTGCTCAAGGGTCCAACAGTGGTGACTACGGGGATTGGGGATTGTAACCCATCACCTTAACCAGTAAGCCACCACTGATTTTATTATTTTTACTAAAATTCTTGAAAAAATATATACATTTTTACCATCAAATATGATGGATGAGCCAAGAACTGGAGGCATAAATGGAGGCATTCTTGGAAAAAAATAAAAATAAATACTTCACTTTTTCCCCTAAATACTTCATACCAAAAACTTCCAGTTATTTTTCTCTCCATAGTAATGTACCAACTCATGGTATATGCAGTAATAGCCTAGTAGTAGTCGATTAGCCAGTCAGATTGCACAAATTGCTTCCATCCAGTGGATACGGATAAAATGACCACATACATACTGTACATGTTTACTTTGTTACATTAGTTGATCTCATACTTACAGTTTATGCACCAAATGTGGTATATATTCATTATAATTATTAATTGATTATGTAATTAATAATTTTTTATCCTTAAAAAAAGCTAAAGTATATGTGTTTGTGTATTTATATATGTATTGCTTATTAATTATCCTTTTGGGGGAATCAGGTGGTTGATGCTGTTTGATGCTGAACACATCCTTTTTTATGCTACAAAAATTAATTCAGGTTACTTCTATTGAATAAGAAAAAAACATTTGTATATGATTACATGACGGGAAGAACATTTACGTAAAGTCACAATAATGTATGCTATAAACATGTTTTCAGCAGCTTTCCTGAAGAAGACGACTGCAGCATGCAGCTGTGGTTTGGAACCTGAATGATTAGATCAGACAGTTGTTCACTGAGTATTGAGATCAACATTTCTCCATTACTGGAGCACTTGGTGACTACAAGTAGCTAGGAATTTAAAAACAAACTGGAAAAAACCCCACAACAACAACAGCAATTCCCAGAATGTCAGCGTACACTGTAAAATATTTACTGTAATATTTATAGCGGAGTTGAGGGGAAAAGATCTTATATTTATTGTATGTATATGCAAAACCTATTCACATAAATATATGAATGTACTGTAAATAATTACAAATATTATTATAGCAGAAAATGACACAAATAAACCCACACATCTACTAGTGATTTATTTAAAAAAATTACAACTACATGAATTAAACTAAAGTTTGCCACAAAGAACATTTTTCCCTTCTTGTTTTAATTTCCGTTCTGCCAAAAACATTAGATATCCCATTATGCATTGCACTTTCTACACATTGCATGAATTTGATAATTCTTTACAGAACAATGTTGTGAGATATATAATGCCTAAAATAAATAATGCAGCATTTTTTAAGTGTACGTTTAGAAGAATTCTGAATGGTGGGATGAAAAGATAGATTTCAGTGCATCACCTGTCCACCGGGGGAAAAAACCCACGAATGCACAGTCATAGGCAAACTTGAAGACGACAAAAACAAAAATGATAATTATAATTATTATTCATTCATTCATTCATTCCGTGAATCACTTAATCCTTTTACGGTCGTGGGGAGGCTTTTAAGTATCTTAGCTGACACTGGTTGAAGGCGGTGTACACCCTGTTCAGCTGATCAGTTTATCGCAGGGTCAACACACACACACACACACACACAAAGCCATTCACACTCGTGCCTTGGGGCAATTTCAACCAGCCAATTAGCCTAATGTTCCTGTCTTCAGACTGTGTGTGAGAAAACTGGAGTACCCAGAGGAAACCCATGCAAGCATGGAAAACGCATGCAAACTCCAGACAGAAACGCCCTCACTTAGGACTCGAGTCCAGAACTTTCTTGCTGTGAGGCGGACGTGATAACCGCTACCACACCATGTTTTCCTTATTATTAAGATCATTATTATTATTATTATTCCTAATTATTTTTAATAATGATCCATTATTAATTATTCACTCAGCTGAAATCCCAAACCCTGGATTTGTAAGTGTTTTTTTTTTCTCCATATACTATGAAATATTTCTGTATTTAAAAACTCTCTTCTGGCTCAACATCCTGCAGTGAAGCGCATATGTCGCTGTTACAGTGAAACACTTCATCTGGCATTTTGACATCACGTGCCAGCAGTGCAGTCTCAAAAGCTGCCGTGTGGGAGTTTCTGCTGCAGTCATTGCTCTATGCATCAATAAGGTCATGGTGGTTTTCCTGATTACCCACACAGTCTTATTACTCCATCCTTGGCACGCTGTCTCTTTTAGAAGGGTTCTAAATTTCTATTGCAGTGTCTGTTGCCTACTAAATAATTTGATCATGATGTGCCGTGATGTCAGACAGTGCTACAATAGGATACCATTAGCATGGCTATATGTCTGAATCTGCTCTTTTAATCCTGCTTTAAAATGTCTAGAACACTGTATCACAAAAACTACCCCAGTTCCCATTTCAGTGCTATATGAATAGTTATAAGTGATAAAAATTAATTCCAGTAGCCGTTTCAGTAGTCACTGTACTTAAGAACAGACAGTCTGTAAAGGATCTTTTGCTCTGTACTCTTTTCCCCCCAACATAAACACATCTGATTAGCTCTCCTGTACACTCCAAAAAAATGTCCTGTGGAAAAGCCGCAGTTTTAGATAATCAGACGTCTGGAATTTTAGTCCCTTGTTCTTGTGTATTAAGACTTTTTGTGCTTATTTCCTGGCTTGTATCTATGCAGCACTGCCAATATCTTCTTCTGAGGCATGTCACGCAGCACAGGATCTCCTTTTCGCTGGCCAGTATGTGCAGAACAGGATTGGCAGCACTGTTGAGTGTGGACAGTCCCAGTGAAATAATATAGGGTGTGTAGACATGGCGCTCAAAGTGGCAATCATCCTGCAGTGATGGGAAGTGGTAAGTTATAGCACGAAAAAGCAAGAGTATGTGGTATGGGCCAAAGCAGAGCAGGAAGAGGAGCACCACAGCCACAGCCAAGTGACGCACCTTCTGCTTCTGGTACAACGTTATGCTCATGCTAGCACGCACACTGGTCAAGATGCCGTGGTTGGTGTAGATTAATAAAGCCAGAGGAGCAAGAAAGCCCACACCAAACCGAGCATAGTTGAACCCTGTCACAGAGGCTGTGGCTTGACTTGGCTCAAAGCAGCGGTGTTCCCCAATGCCACCCTGGTTCCCAGGCATGGTGAAAACAGGGACATGGCCAAGGCCAACCACAGCCCAGGCAGCAAGAGTCACGAAAACAGCAAGCTTCTGGTGCCGCAGTCCACGTGACTCTAAAGCATAGACCACGGCCACATAGCGATCTGTAGAGATACAGCAGAGCAGGAAGATGCTGATGTACATGTTGGTGAAGAAGATGTACCCGGTTACCTGGCATGCCAGAGAAGTCCAGGGCCAGCGATGGCCGTTGTTCACATAAACGGCCCACGCAGGCAGCGTCAACAAGTAGGTGAAGTCACATACCGAAAGGCTCAACAGGTAAATGGCCAAAACATTGTTGCGTAATATCTTAAGGATTGTAAAATAGATGGTGGCTATGTTGGCTGGCAAACCCACCAGAAGCACAGCAATGTAGAGCACCAGGAGTGGAATACGGCCCTCATCATACGGTACTTCACAGCTCGCACTTACATTTCCATTTATCACTGTCACAGTGGGTTGAGTCATGGTAGTTCTGTGCATGGTCTCTAAAATCATGAAGGAAAGAAGAGAATGAAGAGGATTAAAACATGCTGACATTTTTATTTGTGAGTGTATTTTTTTACCTGAGCCTACTGGCTCATCAGGTTGCTGTAGCGTGAAGCTCCTCTCCTCTCGGATTGGACGCTAGTCCATTGCAGGTTACCTTCCTAGTATTTTAACTGGTACTTATTTATACTGCTGGGTGGACAGAGGCACACTTGTGGTTAATACCTTGCATGGGAGTCTTAGCACGGTGGGGGTCTAACAGGGATTCAAACAAGCTAGATTAATTTTTTAATAATTATTCTAATGACAACTATTCACTCATCCCCTCACCCTTCCAAAAAAAAAATGCACATAACTTTTTGCAAGTAAAAAACCACAGAGCGTCACCCGCTAAGCCTGCTTTAATACGACATTTCCAAAAACTTCTGCATGCAATCTTTAATTGTCTTACAATTTTGAAGAATAATATAAAAAATTCCCGAATCCAGAATTTGATCTGGATCATTTCTACCTTATCCAAAGCCCCACCTCTGGTAGAAATTTCATGAAAACTGCACATAACCTCTTTTGCGTAATCCTGCTAACAAGCAAAAACACACCAACCACGGTGTGTTACGTAAACCAGCCCAACACATAACCTCTTTGGCGTAGGTAATAAAAAAACACTACATGCGCAAAAGAACAAAATATGAGCAAAGCATGAAGTAATTAAGGATTGCATTATGTTTGATCTAAAGTGCAGAGATGGTAAAGTAATATATATTAAATATGTTGGTTCATTAGCTCTGGGGAAACAGTTGGCCCACTATTACAGAGCAGATTCAGACGAGTGAGTGACAGGTGCAGTGATGAAAGTTGAACCACTTTGCAAAATAAATGACTGTAGCAAACAAGCTCGAACATAAGCTGGAGAGACACTGGATAATCCTAATCATGCTCTTCATTGATTTCCTGCTCAAGAATTAACTGTGCACTTGAGCCATAACAATATGAGTGTGTTATTTAGAAATGGGGCAGCACGGTGGCATAATGGTTCGCACATCCACCTCACGGATTCAGGTGTTTCTGTTTGGAGTTTGCATGTTGTCATGCTTGAGTGGGTTTTCTCTGGGTAGTCCGGTTTCCTCCCAGAGTCCAAAGGCATGCACATTAGGCAGATTGGCTGTCCCAAATTGCCACTAGGTGTGCGTGCTGGCCCTGTGACGGTCTGGTGAGCTCTTCAGGGTGTACCCTGCCCTTGCCAAGTGATTCAGCTCCAGTGGTTCGGCACATAAGTGATGAGATTATTTAGAAATGTGTTTCACAACCTGCTCTAATTAGCAAACCCCCACAAATAGGATTCCATTACGCTCTTAAACTAACCATCTTCAGGTGGATGATTCAGTAACCACTATAGCATTACCCACAAAAGGCTGCAAAGTTCCACCACAAATGTTTCCACTCACTGGTAAGGTATGGGGATTTTTTTGCTCTCTGTAGCACCACAGATCTAAGGTCGTACAGCAGGAAGTGTTGCTGCCTCACAGCTCTAGAATCCCTGCTTTGATACTTTGAGCTGAGTTTGGATTACACAGGTGTGAATATGTGCCTGCACGTGAAACTGATGTCTGATCCTAGTGACTGATCCTACCTACTACCCAGTATCCTTAGCATAAATCTTTTGCAACCTGGACCAGGATAAAGGAAATACAGAGGCCTATTCCAGGTAACTGCTGAATTTGGAATTTGGCACCAACAGAATAGTTTAAAAGAACGGAACTCAATTAAAAGATTCATTAGGAAATAACAACAAATAATGATTCTCCTACTAATATCTGTATTTTAAAGAGTGTAGGGACTTAAGTCAGGGTTCTCTTAGGAACAATTCACACATCATATGAAAGAGAAGAGAGTTCTTCAAGTGCACGGGATCCCAAACACGGTTCTGGTGGACCCGCACCTGTCCTGCGCATTTCAGTGCTTTCGGTCACACCTACTTCAAGTCATGTAGAGCAGGTGATTTAGCTAGTTAGGTAAATCAGGTGTGCTGGGAACAAGAAAAACTCTAAAATAAGCAAGGCAGGGGATCCTCCAGGACCGGGTTTGGGAACTTGTGGTCTATTGAGATAATGAATGAACTCAAAATATTTTGCTGTAACTTTTTCTTTGCCGTGATCTTTTCTTTCATTTTTTCTTCCTCACTCACATGCAATTTGGAACAGCTAATTAGCCTAAAGTGCATGTCTTTGGACTGCGGGAGGAAACCAGAGTACCTGGAGGAAACGCAAGCAAGCACTAGAAGAGCATGCAAACTCTACACAGAAACACCGGGGCCCAGGACTTGAACCCAGAACCTTCTTGCTGTGAGGCAGACGTGCTAACCACTACCATGCTGAATTTATTTTTTTTTCATTGGTTTAAGGTGTAAAAACCACAAAAGTTAGATTTAAAGACAGAGTTAGCCTATTCAGCTCTCAGAAACAAACAAAAAATTTCTCCTTCTTGTATTTTTGCGTCCACTCAGTTTTATACTTAAACAGTAATTTGAGGCGCATGGGAACTCGCTTGCTTATGTTCTTATCTGGAGTGTGTACGAGTACCTGATAAAAAGAACCACATGCATCATCTAACATAGAAGTAAAATTAATAAACAATAATTTGTTTAATATACATATAACCAGCTGTCACCCAGGATCAGATCACACACTATTAGCAATATTTCAGATACACACACACACACATTTTTCCAACCCAAAAATAGATGACAGAAAAATCCTGCACTTACCGTTATATGAAGACATAATCACAGCTGTCATGCCTCAGAAATGTTTACAGACAAAGATATGTATTAACAAGTTTATGTAGCACATATATGCACTGTGCATGAGCCTGAAGCAGCGTAGTGTCATTGCATTGAGCTCACAGCTGATGTGCACACTGATGATTCAGTACTGCCTCCTCATATCAACGGAAAGCAGCTAATGTCACTACATGACTATATCAGAGCCTAATTTGCATATTAGTTATCATCTACTGTTCATAGCACAGTGTTACATGAGAAGGAAGATTTTCTGATGACATAAGAGTAAGGAATAATTTGACAATACTGAACTTTTTTTTTTTTTAGATTTATTAATGATTAACACATCATGTTTTTAATTATTTATAAGGGACGATGTACAGTGAGCCAGGTATTCTTGCAAATGATTACATGGCTCATTTGAAGCCATGCTCGATTCCAAGTGGTTAATTAGGACACTTCTTTATAACAGACCACTAATTTTAACCATCATTAGTTAGACCAAATCAAATGACCAATTAAAGGTACAGCATGTAATATTTTGTAGGATCCTTTAGCACACATTATCCGATTAGGGAGGCGGGGAGGCTGGAGACTATCTCAGCTGACACTGGGCGAAGGCAGAGTACACCAGAATATCACAGGGCCAGCACACACAACTATTCACACTCTTATCTACAGGAAACTTGAAACAGCCACTTAGCTTAATGTGCATCTCTTTGGACTGTGGGAGCCAGTTTGAAACTGGAGTACCCAGAGGAAACCCACAAAAAGCACGGAGCTCAGGACTCAAACCCAGGACCTTCTTGCTGTGAGATGGACGTGCTAACCACTACACCACTGTGCCGCCCAAAATAGGTTTTCATTATTCTAAAATCATTAAAAAACCAACTTCCCATGTAGATATAAAGCTTATTTTAGGTTTCAAAACTAAATAATTTAGAATAAGCTTTATATCTACATGGGGAGTGGGTTCACCTCCCATGGAAACCACAATCTTGATTTAGATGTAGACTCCCATAGACATGCACATAAGGTTACTCTGGCTACTCTAAATTGACTTTATCTGTAAATGTGAGTAAGAATTGCTATTTGTGTCAGGTTTTAAATCACCACTCGCCCAAAGTCTACGACCCTGATGG
Source organism: Neosilurus hyrtlii (assembly GCA_028564935.1). Lineage (NCBI taxonomy): Eukaryota > Metazoa > Chordata > Actinopteri > Siluriformes > Plotosidae > Neosilurus > Neosilurus hyrtlii. The sequence continues at coordinate 3,283,009 of JAOUQZ010000033.1, read as the reverse complement.
GAATCAGCCCCACGTTCCCCGGTCCTTATTATCTTAAAAAAAAAAAATTATGAAATATTTGTGATTTCACATTTTCAATGTTAATATGGTTAGAGAACATAGGAACTGGGGAGTACAGGTACTGGGGAACACAGACATGGACTCCCCTGATGAATAAGGCATGGATATTCTGCCCATGATCACATGGACTGTCCTGTTTCCTTCCACTGTGCATGACTGGGAAGACTGGTGACACTAAATTCCCCAAAGGTGTGAATAAAACTGTGCCATTTGTGGTGAAATCTCCCATCTTATCTTCTGTGTTTCCGGGATTGGCACTGAATTCACCGTAACCACAATAACCAGATAAATATACATTAGCCAAGAGCAGAGTGTAAAGCAAAATCTGAAGACACGTTCAAGCGAGAAAACAGTGATTGGTCACTGGAAAACTTGTGATCTGTGCTTGGTTGTTGGGAAATAAGCTCATACAAGTGTAACTCAGTCAGGCCTTTACCCTGGTGGAGCGTTGCATAAACTGCTCTCAACATACACAACTGGTTTAAAAAAAAAAAAAAAAAAAAAAAAAAAACAAAACCCCAACAACAAAAACAGTCACACACACTAATACTATCTTGGACCACCTTTAGTCATGATTACAGCGAGTAATAACCAGACAAACTTAAACATCACCACAAATTACATTTCCATCCACAGTTGGTTTTATTTTTCACCGACATCTTGAATTGATGATGAGAAAAATCGAACCACTCCATAAAGTCTTCTCCAGCACATCCAAAAGACTTTCAATAGGGTTAAGGTCACGACTCTGTGGTGCCAGTTCATATGAGAAAATGATTCCTCATGCTTCCCGAACCACTCTTTCATTGAGTCCCCATTTTATATTCGTGCCATCAGGGAAGAAAAAGTCCACTGATGTGATAACCCGCTCATTCACTACATTCAGCTCAACAGCTGACTTCAGCCTTGAACTGACCAACTGAAGCAACAATGCTATGGATTATGTGCTGAATTCAAGGCTAAAGGTTCTCCAACAAAATATTACAGTGCACAACTTTTTATTTTTTGACCAGTCAGTGTAAAGAAGCAATCGCTGGAGAGCTGCATAGAGTTCAGGACGGTTGCAAGTGCCTGGTCCAAAAGTCGCTAGATCTGTCACCAGGATGTTTTCTGAAATAAGTTTACTAAAGGGGTTCAAAATGTTACCAAATTTAGCACAAGGTCACAACACTGGCAACATTTTAACCCATGTGATCAGGCAACTAAACAATTTCATAAACTCCTTAACACCACCAACTCCCCGTAAGAATAATCTGAAAAGTAATAATAAACAAATATTGGTTCATTTCCAGAGTTTTACCCGAATGAGGCTTCCAGTGTACACAACTCACCTTTTTACACAACTCTTTTTCCTCCCTCGATGGTATTGCTATAACAAGTCTTTTTGGGGCTTTTTATTTTCAGAGTATCTTTCAAATAAAAACAAATACATAAATAAATATATAAAATAAATTTCAATACAAAAATGTGTGGTTTATTACATATCAATCAACTGACAATTTTAAAAGATTTTTATTAAGTACATTAACTTTCACATTTTTACACACGTGTATATAAATATATAAAATATCAGTTTATTAGGAGTACTGACGTCTGTACAAATGGAACTGTAGATTAGGAATATCTGGAATTTGTACACCTCTGGGTTCAGCTATAATTGGCAAAAGGACACATGGCACCTCTACATCCATACAGAACCAGGAATATCCAATCAGAAATGGAAATGGGGAAAAAAGAAACATGCTGTAGTTGTCATGGTCGAGGCGTTGGTCCATTGCTCCATGGCTGAAGGCTGAGACCGCTCTCTGACATGTCTGTGTAGTCAGTACAGTAACAGAAGCGCTGAACGTCGGCTGAAAAATCTGAGCATGATCATATCGAAACATCTGGATAAACATCTTTTCTTGTGTCCAATATCAGTTCTTCCATCGGATTTGCTGTACAGTAGAAAAGATGTCTGAATATTACTATATTATATCTGATATTCATATTTATTAAACTGTGCCATACTGCACTGTGCTGGATGATCATCTTAATAATCTTTTAAGCATTCAATCTAAATCAGCATATTGAATACTCTGTTTTATTTAGAAATAAAATAAAAAAAAATTTTCTGCTTTGTGCTGATTGACCAGAGCCCAATTTCTCATCTGAGCCGGAGATTATCCAGGTATCTCTAGTGTGAAGCGTTGAGACCCAGAGATCTGAACACGGTGGTGGTCTAACAGGGATTCGAACCCAGGACCTCTCGATCATAAACCCAGTACCCTAACCACTACACATAGAAGTATCGATTAATGTGTGTTGCGTGTGTTATAAGCATATAAAAGAAATAAGAATTAAGCACAAAATTACACTTTTTAAAAATTTAGAACGGGAGATCGACAGACGGATCGGTGCAGCCTCTGCTGTAAGAGGGACGTCGTCTGGACCTCACTGCTTAGGCTGCTGCACTCGTGACCCGACCCCGGATCAAGTGGAAGATGATGATCATTATGATGATGTTAATACTACTATATTTCATAGTTTATTTTACTGTTATTTCCTTAATAGTGTATTTACTTCCACCATGGAGGTTCTGTTTTTGCTGGTGTTTGCTTGTTTGTTTACTTAAACTTCAAAAAAAATGTATGAACGGATTTTCCAAATTTTCAGGGAAGGTGGAGAATGGGTCAAGAAACAAACGATTCATTTTCGGTGAAGCAAATAGACACTGTCCTTCCTTGGGAGAGGTTTGCACTCTGAGTACTACAAGTATTCAGCTGCTTCTGGTTTTGTAGGTTTGACCATTTTTCCATAACAAACTCTCACTCAGGGAGCACCGTGACCAGCTCACCAGACCATTGCAGTGCTAACACACACACACACACACACACACACTACCATTCACACTCATCAGATTGAACCCATCAATATACCCATGTGATTTGTATGATGGCAGACTATTCGTGTCGTACTACAACATGGTTAAATGCTTGAATCTGATTGGTGAGAAAGTGTGCATTATTATCATGTAACAGCACAGGAAGATGCATTAATACACTTTATCTAATGTATTTTTATTTCTGCACCTAAATCACAGCAACTTATACTGGTCAGACTCCAAACTGTCTAAGAAACAGTTTTGAAATCGTCCTGTTTATGCAATTCAGTTAAAAAACTCAGAGTGTGTCCCCCAAATAGGCATGGACAGAAATTCATAAAGTGGCAGGTGGCAGCACTGCATGTTACAGAGGGGGCATGTGCATGCTTATGCCCCTCAATGGTTGGTGGTGTTCGTGATACAGGAAAGGCAATACTTGATGGGTGGGACTTGGATAAGACTAAAATAAGAGAAGAAAATAAAAGAAAAAAGTGTGCTTGCTGATTCCTCTTACCACATTATTAAGCAGCTCTTCAATCTTCCTGTACTCAGGTGAACCCCGCTCCACTTTACTCTGGTACGCACTGAGCTGCTGACGGTCTTTCATGTCTCTGTATGTCTGATGAAGAATAAATGAAGTATTGTTTACTACACATCTTCAGAATATTTACAAATCAGGGTACAAATCACGCTGGTGAGGAATCAACTCCAAGTATTATTTCAAAATATCTGAGTATACACTCACTGATCACTTTATTAAGAACACCTCCACAGCTACTAGGCTGGAGCTCATCTCAGCTGGTACTGGGCAAAGATGGGGTACACCCTGAACAGCTCACCAGACCTTTGCACGGCCAACACACACACAACCATTTGCACTCACACTGACACCTAGGGGCGATTTGGAACAGCCAATTAGCCTACTGTGCTTGCAGTGATGGCTCAGTGGTTAAGGCTCTGGGTTACTGAGCAGAAGGGCCGTGGCTCAAGTCCTGCTGTCACTGCCCCACAGTCCAAAAACATGCACAGAAGGTTGAGTGGCTGTTCCAAATTGAACCTGAGTGTGACAGGCTGTGTGTTTGTGTGTTAGAACTGTGATGGCCTAGCAAGCTGTCCAGGGCGTACTCTGCCCTCGTCCAGAGTCGGCCGAGATGGGCTCCAGCCTCCCCACGACCCTAATTAGAATCGAGAGGCTTAGAAAATGAATGAATGAATGTTACCACTTTTTTTAACAATCAGGTTTCTGGGCAACGAAAACAAGGGGACTGGACATTAGACTGAAGCTTTACTTGCTCACTTCCCCACCTAATACATGTAATTAGACTCTTCAAGTTTATTTGTCATATACAGGTAATAATGAAACTTCACTACCGGCAATGAAATTCTTGGCCCCCTCAATACTGCACATAATAAACAAATATTGCACATAAAATTAACAATGAAATAAAATAGAAAAATAAGAATAAAACTATACAAGTAAAGGAAAATATATATATATATATATATATATATATATACACACACACACACACACACACACACACAGATAAAAACAGAATACTAAGAGAAAATACTGAAGTGGTTTTACACACAGTATAAACAACAGAATACTAATGGAAAAATACTAAAGTAGTGCAGAAAGGTTGTAGTGCAGAGGTTTTTCAGCAGTTAATTAGCCTGACAGCTTGTGGGTAGAAACTGTCCTGGAATCTGCTGATGCGAGTCCGAATGCTCCTGTACCGTCTGCCCGACTGCAGGAACGTGAAGAGTGTGTTCAGAGAGGATCTGCTGGGCCTTCTTTCTACAGCGCTGTGTGTCGAGGTGCTGGATGGCTGCCAGTTCAGTCCTGGTGATGCGTTGTGCTGATCTGACCACCCTCTGTAGAGCTTTGCGGTCCAGAGCATTACAGCTGCTGTACCAGATATGATGCAGCCAGACAGAATACTCTCGATGGTACATCGGTAGAAGTTGGTGAGTATTCTGGAGTCCATGCCAAACCTCCTCAGCCACCAAAGAAGAGCCGTTGTCTTGCTGCTTTCGTGATCACACCCACGTGATGTGACCAGCTCAGATCCTCAGTGATGTTGATCTCCAGGAAGCTGGAGCAACTGACTCTCTCCACTGCTGTCCTCTCGATGTGGATAGGGGTCTGGCCTCCACCCTGCAGCATCCTGTAGTCCACAATAAGCTCCTTGGTCTTACTGACAACCTGCAGGTTGTTGCCCCGGCACCATGATGTCAGGGCACTCACCTCTGCTCTGTAAGCAGTCTCCGTCTGAAATGCAGCCAATGGTGGTGGTGTCATATGCAAATGGAGCTGTGTATTGCCAAACAGTCGTGGGTGAACAAGGTATACAGCAGGGGGCTGAGCACACTTCCCTGGGGGGCACCGGTGCTGAGCGTCAGTGTGGAGGACGTCACACCGCTGATCCGCACCACCTGTGGTCAGCCCGTCAGGAAGTCCAGGATTCAGTTGCATAAGGAGACACTGACATGAAGAGCTAGCGCTATTGCATTGTCTGTGGATCTGTTTGACTGGTAGGTGAACTGAAATGGGTCGAGTGTAGCAGGAAGTGAAGATGTGATGTGAGCTTTGACTATACGCTCAAAGCACTTTGTGATGATGGAGCTGAGTGCTACTGGCCGATAGTCATTGAGGCAGCTCACATTAGGTTTGTTCTGGACAGGTACGACGGTGACCCTCTTGAAGCATGTGGGAATGACAGACAAGATCAGGGAAAGGTTAAAGATGTCCGTGAAGACAAAGTATGGACACACAATCCCGAGGGATCTGAAAAGGACAGCTGTCCTCCTCTAACAGAAACTCCGGCTTGCTGTGGTTCTCAGTAGTACTTCAGCAGAACTTCGCCTTGTTAAAGTCACCAGCCACGATCAAAGCAGCTCTCCAGGTCAAGATCTGGAGAGCACCCTGACGAAAGTGTTTGCACATCCACACACCACCTTTTGTTGGTCATAATGCACACACAGCCTCCCCTGCGCTTCCCAGATTCCTCTGTCCGGTCATGGCGATGAATGGAGAGGTCCTCAGGAACAATAGTCGAGTCAGGAACTGAGGGGTCCAGCCATGTCTCCGCAAAAATAAAGACATTGCAGTCGCTAATGTCCCGGTGACATTACTGGCCCGTAGTTCATCCAGCTTGTTCTCCAAACTTTGGATGTTAGCCAGGAGAACGCTGGGAAGCAGGATACGGTGTTGTCTCTTCCTCAGCCTGACCAGAAGTCCAGCTCTTTTCCCCCTTTTTTCTCCGGTGTTGTTTCCACGCAGGTAGCCAAGGTAAGCCACCTCCATTCATAAAAAAAGTCTCTTGGTGTGGTCCAAGATTGTGAAGATTTTCAGATATCTAAAAGAGCCTGTCTGTCATATGTCATCACTACGTTACATTTCGTCACAAAACATGAAAATAGCGCTAAAAACATTAGAAAAAAGCAAAACTGAGGAAGACGCCGAGCAACAACGACCACCCTCACCGGCTCCATCTTGGAAAGGATGTACACTTCAAAACTGTCATACTCACATTGATGACAACATCATGGCATTTATACTTCTGAGCCAAGTTGAGTTTCAGTTCAGAGTCATCGATCAGCGTCACATATTCTTGCAAGACCTAATAAAAAGAGAAGGAGGTTCCAGACTGAGCCAGTGACCTTACAAGAAGGTTGCAGGTTGAGAGTTGATACACAACTGTATACAGCTAGATACACAAACCCCAAAAGTCCAGATGTTCAAGATACTCGATAGCATGCCTTTGGTTATAAGTAACCATAGTCAGGTGTAACAGATGCATGCTGGTTAACCACAGCTGGGACTTAAAAACAAACATTTTAAAACACATTTGGATAATTATCGCCCCCTACTGAGAGAATCTGCTGAGGAAATGCACCTGCACCGGAGCGTTGTTCTTCTGCAGGATATCCACCACACGGTGAAAGCCAATGGGGGATCTCTTCTTGGTATAACCCAGCCAGGTCTTGGTGTTAAATAAACTGTCCACATCAAACCAGCTTTTTAACTTCGCCCGCGCTCCAAGTGCTGTGAGGATGTACTGCTTTTCTGAGATCTAACAACACAAAAATTGTGCAAACAATTCCCATTACATCAACACGCTCTTGAGATATTACATCCATCCATGAAGGACATGCACAAATATTTACACTACCTCAGAGGGTATATGAGGTACACCTGCCATGCATACGTAATCTCTGGCCAGTTTATCAGGTCCACTTACATATTAATGCATTACGCAGGTAAACAAAAAGTACTGACTGTAGCTTATGCACAGATGACCAGCCCACCCATACAGCAGGGTTTGAACTTTTCAGGGGTGAAGGTACACCAATTTACAGCTGGTTCTAGATTATAAAGAATGTTACACATAGGACATTATGCCATTAGTGAGGTTTGAACCACACTGCATTAAAGGAGAATGATTATCATCAGGACAGGTAGGTATATCAGACAGCCAGTTGTATAATTTATTTTTGCTTATAGCTCCATCACTGTGTGAGAGGGAAACCATGAAAAGACATGACGGGGGATAGACCATTAAAAAGTAAAAACAACTTGTTTCAACTGACTCGGAAGCTGTTTGAAGTGCCCATTCGTGTTCCAGGTATATCAAATATAGTGTTTTCTTTTGAAAGTGTTAAATCTAAAATGAGTACATCAATAAACTGTACACTGGGTGCAATGATGTGGAGAAACTAAACAGTGTGTACGCCATCTGGTGGTAGGGGTACAGAACTATCATCAATCGAATGAATAGGCATGCGCTGCATCCTCACTTCGAATCTGATGTTGAATAGAAAGAGTATAAAGATCACAAGGTTCTGTACAAGCAACTACGAGTCTTCAAGTGCCACCACTATGCTGAGATCTTGTCTCGTGCGGATGTGATTATAAATAGCTTAGGTAACAATGACATTCAAAATTATTTATCTTTTAGTACAAGAAAGATGTATTTTAATATTCTTTTTTTCTTGAAATGCTAGAGATTGGAACCAACTGAAACCAGAAACTTTTTGTTCAAACAAAAATTCCAGACCAGCATAATTTTAAAAATGCTATCCAGACCAAAAAATATATATGTGTTTATATTTATTTTATTGGATGTTAATTTATGTAATTTTTATTATTTTTATCTCTCCTTTTTATATATTTTGGTATTTTTTGATATTTACTTATTTATCTGACAGTTGTTGTGATGATTATGATCAGGATGGTGACCATCAACACAGACACAGAAGACATGAGCAGTGAAAACCAGTTACTTTTTTGTGATTTTTTTTTTTATTTTGTCACATGCTATAAATCCCAAAAAAATTGTTTGGGATTCATAGCATGTGATTTGATTACTAAAGTGCTAGAAAGTAAATGAAATCTTTATATTTTAAGTTGATGTAACTTCAAACACGTCAAATATAACCGCTACATTGTTATTATAAACAGACACACATGGACTGTATCGACAAACACAATAAATCAAAACAAGATACGAAACAGGAGAATAAGAGATGCTAAACCTGTGAGCCAGGGTGCATTTTCCGGGAAACCTTTGTACTCATCCAAAATGAACTGACCAATTATTTGGCTGGTTTTAATGCAGCAATGTAATACAGCTTGAGGAATATGTCATGTGACTTACTCTGAAGGTTTTCCTGATGTTTGCTGGACTGCTGAAAGTACCCTACATAAACACACAGGCCACACCAAACACACACATAAATATTTACAGTAAGTGTGAGACTATAATATGATTGCCGTGGAAACGCTGTAGCATGACTACCCTGTGTGTGCTTACCTCGGCTTCCCCGTAGTGGTAGAAGCAGGAATAGTACAGAGTGGTGATAATGGGCATGTTCAAGATGGAGGCTTTTCTGGGAAACTTCTTAAAAATCTCTGCCTCACCCTTCTTGTCATTCGCCTGGACAAAGCACACAGAACGTAGTTTTATAACCAAGATATTAGAAGGATATTCACACTACCGGTCAAACTTTTTATTAAAATTTACAGTTTCATGACATTTATATTTAGCTCTACTTCGACATATCGAGCACTGTTCTACAGAAAATCGACTCAAGATTTTATATATATATATATATAAAGAAACAGTGTTTTAACACAATTTAATCAAACTTTTTGACATCAAAGCGTCAAACTTTTGCAGATATTATAGCTAAACATACTCATGGCATTCTCTCAAAGCTGGAAATAAAATATTGTTCTGGAAGTTTTTCCCCCAACACTGTTGCAGAAGTTCCCTATAAATGTGTTGCACTTTTTGGTGGCTATGCTGTCACCCTTCTATCCATTTCATCTGAAACCAGCTCAATGGGGTTTAAAGTGAAATGAAAGTAAAGCCTTTCAGACTCTCCTGCTACACTGAAAATATGCATATTTTCATCATTAGGTGGTTTTTACTTACATTTTTGAAGTTGCAATCTCCTAAAATTGGTTCAATAGTTTTCATTAGCCTTACACCATTTGTAGTACATTTCACTACCGTGAGTATGCATAGTGCATGGATGTGTCAGTTTATAAGGCATGATAACAGCAAAAATTACATTATACAGATATTATACTAACAAATCACATAAACTAGTAATAATTTCTGCATACAAGAAAACTAGACAAGTCTGCACATATTACATTACATTTACATACAACAGAGAGGTGTTTGCTTGTATATATGAATGAATGTTAAATACTGCAGTGCATTCTAATGAAAACTCTTCCGTCTTCATCCCCCTTTTCGAAGTAGAATGGCGCCCCTCGGATGAGGATTTATTACTCATTTAAAATTTTTCCACAAAGATGTTTTTATAAGTCAGTGCATTTTAATGGTAATGGACAAACTAAGCATGTAAGCCTTTAATGAGTTTGGGTTTAATCCCCCTTCAAGTCTGGAGACTGTGCTGCCATTCCTTGATTTGAAGCCTATCATCTGGTTCTTTTCTTCAAAGAAAGCTCTGACATGCCACTTTCTTCCTTTTCAGGTCATTCACTGAACTTGAACTGCTTGAATTTCAATAAAACTGAAAAAAAGGGGGTGTTCTAAAACTTTCAACCAGTAGTGTATATACCACACGTTTTCAAGTCTGTTCCTCACTCTATAGCTATACATCATTGGTAAGAAAAAGAATCGTTTTGCAGTGCACCTCGATGATGATCTGTCTCTCCAGGAGTGTGTAATGGTCTTGCACATGAGTGGCATCGTCTTGAGAAAATGGAAGACTAATTCAAAAAACAGGATAAAGATAATGTCAAGATTAAATCACAAAACACGAGGTATACTGGAACTCTTATACAGTCTGTGTGTATACCTCAGAGATTTCTTGAGGAAGTCTCTCCTTCCACCTTCATCTTTAATTTTCATGTGCTCCTTGTACTGCATCAACTACAGAAGTATAGAATAAAAAATCATGAATTAGTGATGGATATGAAACAGTGTTTTTGTTTTTTATTTGTTACAATATTTCATAATAACAAAGAAGCAACGAAGGAAGATGGATCAATGAGGAAGTCAGATGGCACCTACCGCCATATCCTCCGTTCTGCCAAGTGCCCTATTAAAAACATTTGATAAGAAGTGATTACACTGTACAAATACAGCCACATACTATATTTCATATATATCACCCTAGCTTCTAACCAGTATGGGTGTAACTAGGTGTAAAAATCTCCACTTACTTCATTAACTCCACCAAAAGCTTCTGCTCTCCCATTTCTTTCAGATAATGAACATAATGACGCAAAGCTATTTCCCTTAACATTAACTCTCGGAACAGGATTTCTGCCAAAGGAGAATTCAGAACAAAAAGTCATGACCGCTCTTCTAACCATATTATATATATATATATATATATATATATATATATATATATATATATAAAAAAATCAACTACCAACAATCAATAATACCTGCTTACCTTTACTTAATGATTTCTTTAAATATATTAAGACCTACAAGAGGAGAAAGCCATTCACATCAATATCCAAGCATTAGATTCCACTACATGTATGTTGTTTATCAGACAATCACAAGAATGGGTGAAAAGCAGAATGAGATGCTTACAGCAGTGATGACATTGCCATCGTGAGCAGCGACTGCTTCATCCAACAGCAGCAATTTATCCTGTAGAGAGCGGAACTTTTCCAGGGAATATACCTGCACAAATAAACCAGACCAGTCAAAAGTTTTGACACACCTACTCATATATAGTGGACTACTACACTTGAGAAATCATCAACATGATGAGGTTGCATGGTTTTCAAGTCTGTCCATCTAGGGTCTGGATGCACTGATGCTGATTGGCTGTTATGTGTTGCAGTGTTAATTGGGTGTTGTTCACTGCAATGCTGAATGGCTATTGATTACTGTGATGCTGATTGGCTGTTACGCATTGTGTTGCTGATTGGCTGTATTGCATCGCGACGATGACTGGATATTCGCTCTTTGACAGAACAAACCTAAAGCACTAATATCTTTTTGGCTCTTTTAAACAGGACCAATTCTCAAATAGAACTTGCTGTCTGTATGATGTACTGTGTTATACTGAGGTGCAAGAACTACTCTGAACTGTTCCTCCCCTGTTTTCGGGTAAGCACGTTCGCCTCATAGCAAGACTGCTAGGTTCAAATCTCACAGCCAACAAGAGTTTTCCTGAACGGGACAGGGGAGTTCAGTGACCTTACCTTTCCTTTCCGCATCCTCTTTACAGTCTCTTCGGTGTTCCAATCACTCACAAAGTCCTGATACTCGGACTTGGGCTTACGTAATTCTGGAGCATATACTCTTGCAGGCGTGTCATTAAAAGCTTAAAAAAAGAAACAGATGTCAGTACACCAAGCTCAACACCTCTATACGACAGTTATAATGATGTGTGTTTGAACTTACATTCAGAAAATGAAGGCTTGCTCTTTGCTGACAAAAAAGAAAGAGAGAAATAGAAGATTGATTAAGCGGATACAAAAATAAGTAGTATTTAAACACACATAGACAGACAGACATTTTGCACCTGGTCACAGCAACATACGATCTGTAATTCACCTTTAAACAAAGAACTTAAGGAGTATCCAGAGCCTTGTCTCGGTAACGACGGGGCCGTGTTGATTTTTGGAAAGCTCTGCTCGGCACCTGAGCGGATGCTGGAGGCCGTCTCTTTGACAGACCAGGAGATACCTGAAGTTCAACAGCAAACAAAAATCCACAGTAAAGTCCACAGTGAAATGTATACAGTAAAAGGAGCAGGGGTGAGGTCTGGCTTACTTCCAACAGGCTCTCCACTCCAGCTGATCTTCTCAACATCATCATCTTCATCATCATCGACTAAGATGCTGTTCACTGCAAGCTTGGATTCTTTCAGCTAAACACATACATCAAGATATGGAATGAAAGTATAATTATATAAAAGAATTATAATTATATATAAATGTAAAAAAAAAAAAAAAAAAACTTATAAAATCCATGAGGGAGTTAATGTTTGCACATAACATTAGCATTGATTTATTGTTCGTGTTAGATTTGAAACTGATAAAACAAAGTCAGTGGGTTCGAATACTATTCACTTCCCTTTCACACAATGCTGTGTGATCATTTTTTGGCCAGTGATATACACATAGTATTCCATAATGACATACCATAAAGCAAACGCATGCTTTAGAGATGAGTATTCAGACTTTTGGCCAAGGCACATCAAACTGAACGCAGGTGCATCCTGTTTGCTTCGAAAAGGTCTCCGAGGAAAAAGTTTCTGACTCCGGCCTAGTCGATGATACAAAAATGTAGCTTTTTGGACTAAACTCCAAGCTCTGATCAAAACCACGTTCTGCTCATCAATAGGGTGGCGCGGTGGCGTAGCAGTTAGCATGTCCGCTTACAGCAACAAGGTTTGGTTTCGAGTCCTGTGCTTGGCATGGGAGCTCCTGTGTGGAATCTGCATGTTCTCCCTGTGCTTGCGTGGGATTCCTCCGGATACTCTGGTTTCCTCCCACAGTTCAAAGAACATGCACATTAAGCTAACTAGGTGTTCCAAATTGCCCCTAGATGTGTGTGTGTGTGTGTTTGTTGGCCCTGTGCTGGATTGGTGAGCTGTTCTTCCCACAGTTGGATGAGATAGGCTCCAGCCTCTCTGAAATACTAATAATTGTAAGCAGTTTGGCAAAGGAATGAATGGCAGAAGTATGTGGACACCTGACCTTTTGCACCGATCTTTCCCAAACTGTTGCCACAAATTTTGAAGCACTCGACTGTCCCAAAAGTCTTTTCATACAGTAACATTATAATTTCCCTGCCAGCCATAGACAGCAGCCCATGGGAGTTACGACTGTTTCCCCTCTCTTCCTTATGTGTTTAGAAGCAAATCATTGGCCGACTGTGAGCTGATGTTTGAGTAGACTGTGAGTAGGCGGATAGTGCTTACCTCCAAAGTGCGTTACACTGTCCCTGAATATGCATGAGCAGCAGTTCGAAAAAAATATGGTTGGCTGACATCACGTGTCTCCGAGGAAGAATGTGCTTGCTCCCACACTCCCTGGTTAGTGTTGGTCATGTGTGACAACCAAAGAATGTTTGTGAGGTGGGGACTGGTGACAACTAACTTGGGGAGAAGATTTGGGGTGGGGGTGGGGACTGTTGTTAAAGAACTCAAGTGTCCTGCAAAAAGCACCTTAAGGATGATTGAACACCTTAAGGATGACCTGGAACACTGACTGAACACCACCAGTCCGCTTCACCCAACATCACTGGCTCACCTCAATGATTCTCTTGTGCAGAAATCTCTACAGCCACAACCCAAAATCTAGTGCAACACTTTCCCAGCAAAGCGGATGCTATTATAACATTAAAATGGGAAAAAATCAGGAATGGGGAGTTCATAAAGCACATGAGTGTGACAGTCAGCTATCCGCATAGTGTACCATAACTAAATCGAAAAATGGTGGTGGCAGCATCATGCTGTGGGGAAGCTTTTTAGTAGCAGGGACAGTGAAACTGGTCAGAGGGGAAGGATGAACAAAGCCAAAGACAGCAAAATAAAACCTACTCCTGACTGATCAAAATATGAAACCAATACTTTGGGCCAAGTGTCTGCATGTCATTAAGTAGCCCAGCTACAGAATATCAGTGAGAAGACGTGAAGATACAGTTCACATCCAGTTTCATCTATACAACTTAGCTGGAAATGCAAGAGTGAGAGGAGCAGCACAAATCCAAGTGTACACCTCTTACCCAATATGGAATATACAGACTTATGCATTGCCTTAAAGCAGAGAGACCAGTAGATGTCTCTTGACACGTTTCTTAAGCCTGGGTTTACTTTTCTCCACGTTTCCTTTCATGAGCTTCATTTTCATCTTCATCATTTTCCACTTCATTTTTATCACCTGTCATGTTACCTGTCTGTTTAGCGAATCCATATTTTGTAAAGCTTCTGATTTCAGAGTTTACTTCCAGAACATTTATTTTCCTGCAAGTCTGTCTGCCTACCTGAGTTAGACTGTGTTTTTTTTTATTCTGTGCGAGTCTGAGTGGTGGTCTATGAGCCTATATTTTTTTGGTTTTCAGCATCAACTCTATGCCTCAACAGCCTTATTGGGTTTCCTGTGGTGGGTGTGTTGCGGATACCAGACAGGACACGGAACAACCATCCAAGCCATATTCCACGACTATGGTGCTTTGCTCGGGAATTTTGCAAATACACATTTTCTCTGTCATTTATTCAAAAAAGGTACACCGAATATATTTTCTAAAATGAATTGAACGAGACAACACAATACAGTCAGTTGGCAAAAAGTAAATGAAGGTTCTGAAGTATTTGCAGAGCCAAACCATACAAAATGCCATGAATTAGCTTTTATGAGATTCATATGAAACATAATTGACTTGTTTACAAACAGATACCCAATAAGGTGTGTCCAGACAACAAAGGTTTTTAATAATCCATAAGACGTGTGGAGCAGACACATGGTTGGGTCGTTTACCCTCGGCAAAAAGGACTAATCTTTTCCTGGCAATTGACTGATGACATATTTTCACTCCTATCCTGGAGACTGTAATGATAATAATAATAATAATAATAATAACGCTGATAATATGATGGTAGTGATGATGAGAAGGATATGATGAGGATGTGATGGTGATGATGAGTTTCAGTCTTCAGCTCACCTTGGTATATTCATCGTCATCGTCCTCAAAGGTGAAAGCTTTAAATTTGGAGCTGTTCCAGTACTCATCATCTTCTGGCTTAGCTCGGCTCATCTACAACCAGAATATTGTACCAAGTTATTAGACAGGATTACGACAATCGCAGTTCTCTGGGTTAGCACGTCCACCTCACAGCAGGAAGGTCCTGGGTGGGTCGTGGGTGGGTTCTGGGTGAGTCCCAGGCTCGGGGAGGGTGTTTCTGTGTGGAGATGATCTTGTGTTTGTGTGGGTTTCCTCGGGGTCCTCCGGTTTCCTCCCACAGCCCAAAGATGTGTACATTAGGCTAATTGGTTGTTCCAAACTGGCCCTAGGTGTGAGTGTGAATGGCTGTGTATGTTGTTGTCCCTGAGATGGTCTGGCGAGCTGTTGGCCCAGTGTTGGCTGAGATAGGCTCCAGCTACCCGTGACCCTGATAAGACTACCAGTGAATGGAAGATGACTGAGCTCTTTCTCTGTGCTGTGGAGACAGACTGCAGGGGACTGCTGGGACTCTTGTGATTTTCAAATTAAACATTTTACCTGAAGATATTTCTCAACCACAAAAGTGCAACTCAACCGTTTTAACACATAAAACTATAACAATAACATCTCTTAAAGCCTGGACACATGACATTCATACAAACCCTAAATCCCAGCTTTCTTACCGTGGAAATAACGAAGCAAAATCAGAAGCGTAAACGTCAGGATTCTTTACTTCCGGGTAGCTGGTGTCAGACGTTTGTCAAAATAAAAGTCCTCCTAAAACCCTACGCTGATTTTCGCATAAACATGGGAGACTAAACTCATCCTGTACACTAATGAGCCATAACAATAAAAACACGATGAGAGTGGGATGTACTAGTCAGTAAAGTCACTAGACAATTCTCAAAGATGATGCGATGTAAGCAGGAAAAATGAGCAAAAGCGTTAAGATCTGAGCGACGTGTTTCTGAAGTGTTGAGATGTGTGTTTGTTGACTTATGAGGTCATTAGTGATGTTGGGTGAGGAGGTCGAAAGTCGACAGTATAACTGTAATGCTCTCCTCCATGGTACAAATTCATTCATTCATTCATTTTCTGAACCGCTTATTCCTAATTAGGGTTGCAGGGAGGCTGGCGCCCATCTCAGCCGACTCTGGGCGAGGGCAGAGTACACCCTGGACAGCTCGCCAGGCCATCGCAGGGCTGGACGTTAACATGTTGCACCATTTTCATTTATTCTGTCCATGTAAATTCATGCAAATCAAGCAGCAGGACAAAATCCCAGACACTGACATTTTAGCCACTGCTAAGTGTCCCTCAATACACACTTTACGCAAACAACACCAGATCAGAAGAGTGGCTCATTCTGCAAAATAACTAATGATCACATAGCAAAACAACTCTTATATGTGAAAGTAAACTTTAGCAAGTGTTCACTTTGAGTTCTTTCTGTGTATTAAGAGATCTTTCTGTCCTTTAAAGAGTTTTCTCTGCGTCCCTTTAACGAGTTCTCTGCGTCCCTTTAACAAGTTCTCTGCATCCCTTTAACGAGTTCTCTGCGTCCCTTTAAAGAGTTCTTTGCGTCCCTTTAACGAGTTCTCTGTGTCCCTTTAAAGAGTTCTCTGCGTCCCTATAACGAGTTCTCTGTGTCCCTTTAAAGAGTTCTCTCTGCCATTTAACGAGTTCTCTGTGTCCCTTTAACTGGTTCTCTCTGTCCATTCAAAGAGTTCTCTATATCCATTTAGAGAGTTCTCTCTGTCCCTTTAACGAGTTCTCTGTGTCCATTTAAAGAGTTCTCTCTGTCCATTTAACAAGTTCTCTGTGTCCCTTTAACGAGTTCTCTCTGTCCATTTAAAGAGTTCTCTGTGTCCCTTTAACGAGTTCTCTATGACCATTTAAAGAGTTCTCTCTGTCCCTTTAATGAGTTCCCCCTGTCTATTTAACAAGTTCTCTGTGTCCCTTTAACGAGTTCTCTCTGCCCATTTAAAGAGTTCTCTGTGTCCCTTTAAAGAGTTCTCTGCTTACCTTTAACGAGTTCTGTGTCCCTTTAACGAATTCTCTCTGTCCATTTAACAAGTTCTCTGTGTCCCTTTAACGGGTTCTCTCTGTCCATTTAAAGAGTTTTCTCTGTCCATTTAAAAAGTTCTCTCTGTCGATTTAAAGAGTTCTCTGTGTCCCTTTAACGAGTTCTCTGTGTCCCTTTAACGAGTTCTCTCTGTCCATTTAACGAGTTCTCTCTGCCATTTAACAAGTTCTCTGTGTCCCTTTAACTGGTACTCTCTGTCCATTTAACGAGTTCTCTCTGTCCATTTAAAAAGTTCTCTGTGTCCCTTTAACGAGTTCTCTGTGTCCATTTAAAGAGTTCTCTCTGTCCATTTAACAAGTTCTCTGTGTCCCTTTAACGAGTTCTCTCTGTCCATTTAAAGAGTTCTCTGTGTCCATATAACAAGTTCTCTCTGTCCATTTAACAAGTTCTCTGTGTCCCTTCAACGAGTTCTCTATGTCCATTTAAAGAGTTCCCTGTGTCCATTTAACGAGTTCTCTCTGTCCATTTAACAAGTTCTCTGTGTCCCTTTAACGAGTTCTCTCTGTCCATTTAAAGAGCTCTTTGTGTCCCTTTAACGAGTTCTCTCTGTCCATTTAAAGAGTTCTCTGTGTCCCTTTAACAAGTTCTTTCTGTCCATTTAAAGAGTTATCTGTGTCCCTTTAACGAGTTCTCTCTGTCCATTTAACAAGTTCTCTGTGTCCCTTTAACGAGTTCTCTCTCTCCATTTAAAGAGTTCTTTCTGTCCATTAAAAGAGTTCTCTTTGTCCATTTAAAGAGTTCTTTCTGTCCATTAAAAGAGTTGTCTCTGTCCATTTAAAGAGTTCTCTTTGTCCATTTACAGAGTTCTTTTTGTCCATTTAAATAGTTCCCTCTGTTTATTTAAAGAGTTCTCTGTGTCCATTTATAGAGTTCTCTCTGTTCATTTATAGAGTTCTCTCTGTTCATTTATAGAGTTCTCTCTGTTCATTTAAAGAGTTCTCTCTTTCTCTCTCAGAGTTCTCATGAAAGCTGTGATTAAATATTTCTTTCTGAGCCTATTCAGTGTTCAGACATTAGTACTGTGGTGGTTAAAACTGATTATGCATTATGGAAGTTCAGTCACTGTATTCATTTAAATACTTAATGACAATATTTTTATGTGGAAATTTAGTAAAAAAGTGTTATCAGTAAAATAAATAAAATAAAACAAATGTTGTTATTCCAGCACAGCCACTGCAGAGCAAGAAGGTCCTGAGTTCGATTCCTGGGCTTGGGCATTTCTGGATGGAGTTTGCATATTCTCCCTGTGCTTGAGTGGGTGTTTTCCTACAATCCAAAAACATTCACATTAGGCTAATTGGAGGTTCTAAATTACCCCTAGGTGTGAGTGTGAATGGCAGGGGGGGGTTTTGAATTTAAAGTAAAAAAAAACCCTTTAAAGTTAATATAATACTAATAATTCTTAAAATAATAATAAAATTCTATTATTATTATTATCATTATTATTTCATTCCACCAAAAAACATCCAATTAACTTTTATTCATTCATTCATTCATTTGGTGAACCGCTTACTTCTATTATGGTCGGGTCGCATCGGACTGGAAACATGGTGCATCCCCTGTCCAGACAACAGCAAATTGAAATTATTTTACAGCCAAACTTCTGTGTGTGTGTGTGTGTGTGTGTGTATTAGAGAGAGAGAGAGAGAGAGAGAGTGAGACTGTGTGTGTGTGTGTGTGTGTGTGTGTGTGTGTGTGTGTGTGTGTGTGTGTGAGAGAGAGGGGGGGG
>JAOUQZ010000033.1:3250336-3261156 GCA_028564935.1 Neosilurus hyrtlii | reverse complement strand
CTTTATCTGACTTGGGGCCAACGAGTGTCAAAGCATCAGAGAGAGAGAGAGAGAGAGAGAGAGAGAAAGAGAGAGAGAGAGATTACATTACAATAAAAGTGCCCACTGGTTTGGCTTTAAATCCCCACAGTCAGAAAACTAATCTGAGCCGACACTTATACGAGACGGTGTCGGTGATCAAAAACAGCAACAAGGCATTGTTTTCTTACTGGGCCAACTGAAATAAAGGAAGGAAGTCTCATCCTTGGTCTCCAGACCCATGAAGAGTTTCTTCCTACCATCAATACCATCAAGTGATAAGTGAACATGTCCACTGAAAAGATATACTTTAAAAAAAGAAAAGAAAAAAAAAAAAAAAAAAGAGCAAAGCAGTCTCTTTTCCCTCACATCATTATTTTTAAGAAAATGTTTCATGATCAGAGAAATCACAATTACTTTTTTTTATACAATTCTCTGGGATTTTAAATCATGTGGCAGCTATCAGCCAACCTTTTATCTAAAAAAAAAAAACCCCTCACATAAGCATGACACATAACTGAGAATTAAAAATGATCACCATAAGCATTATTACACCCTGTTAGCTATACCTGCCGCAAACACTCCAACAGGGGGCAGATTTCACACGTCAACAGGAGATGTTCAGATTTTCATCGAGACGCCCTGACCTTCTGACTATGTTAGTTTCCCAGCTCCGTTCCGGGTATATATTCTCACCCAGCATCGGGGAAGAGGGAACATTTCGTTGCCCCACGTTAGGGCGGGGTACAGAACTGAGATGACACCGAGTCTTGGCACTTTGTAGCGAGTCCTAACTGAGCAGAAGGGGATGGTAGAGACAGTACGATAGTGAAGTGAAGGTGTTTGTGAGGACATGAGCTTTTTTCCCCCCTCTCTCCCAAGCTTTCAGCCATCCAGAGTATGTTCCAAACCATCCAGAGTGAGCTGACTGCGATGGGGGGAGTTGGGACTCGGTGGGCTGCTTGGGTTCGAGCTGTTGGATGGGGTGGAGTGTTTGGTGGAGTCCGAGTCAGGCTGCAGAGAAAGAAAACAAGGGGTGACAAAGGGGGTGAATATAATGGTGTTGTATTGGCAAAATACAATTACATGCAGTGCTCCTATTTTGCAGAAATGTAAAAAAAAAACAAACAAACAAACAAAAAAACAGTGGATTAAGATAAACTGTGGTACAAATTTATCATGAATCACCTAATACAACCAAACAAGCAAACAAAAAAAAGAAATAAGTGGCAGCACAATGGCATAGTGGTTAGGACATCCGCTTCACAACAAGGTCCTGGGATCGATTCTCGGGGTTGGGCATTTCTGAGTGAAGTTTGCATGTTCCCCCTGTGTTTTGCGTGGGTTTCCTCCAGGTACTCTGGTTTCCTCCCACAGTCCGAAAACATGCACAGTAGGCTAACTGGCTGTTGAGAATTTACCCTAGTGTTTACTCTGTGTTAATGATTGTGTGTGTGTTGCCCTGCAATGGTCTGGCGAGCTGTTCAGGGTGTACCCCGCCTTTGCTCAGTGTTGACTGAGATAGGCACTAGTCTCCCCTAGTAGAATTAAGCGGTTCAGCAAATGAGTGAGTGAGTAAGTGAGTAATCCCTTTGTTTTTCTTAGCTGTAATTGCATTGATTCGGCAGAAGAGGGCACAATCATGAACATCAATCACAGAGTGAGATGCTGTGGTTGCACAGAGCACCTAAAGGACCACAGTGAGGATTTTTCTGATCAATACTTTTGTGTTTCATTTTTGCATTACCTTACAATACTATCCTTCTATTCCTTCTGATCCATGTTTGTTCCCGATCAGGTTCTCCCAGAGCAACATCACATAGTTCAGTTCATTGAATTTTGCAGTTCATTTGAACTGGGTATTGCGTGTCAAGTGTCTTTCCAAGTGTTAAAGCTTGTATATTAAATGTTGCACTACTGCTATCTTTCAGAGTTAGCTGACATCTTGGAAGCAAAGTATTGCAAGCTAACGCAAAAGTTAACGCATGAATATTGTCACTGTGCCCCTTAATGGGCTTGCTTGTATGATTGACTACATACAAACAGATTAAAACAAACAAACAAATAAAAAAACCCAGTTCTTTTCTTTCTTTTTTTTTTTTACAGCCTGCTCAATTCGAGTAGATGAACGTATTTGTTTTATATTTAAGTCTGACTACAACCTTCACTAATATTCAGAAATGCCTATTTGTTATTAACTATTTTCATCTTTATATATTTTACTTCAGCCTTTACGTTATTAATAATTATTATAATTAATATATTTTTTTAAATAAAAATATTTAAATAAAAAAATTAAAACCTAAGAAATGTAAAATTTCATAATTTATTTTTCAAGCACATCATGGGAAAATCGAATTGTGATCCCAGTATTGTAAATTGAACTGAAGTACAAACTGAATAAATCGTTCCATGCCTACTATTTGGTAATCGTGGCGAGTGATTAAGCAGCAGAGCCGGAGGCTTTTCAGCAGAACTGAGATGCTTATCACAAAAAAACTCTGTGGTGTAACTCTGCCTGAGGCCGACACATGATCAAACCTAACAGAGCAATGAATCATGCTTTGAATAGCTCGTGCACTAAAGTCAGGGATGACTGAAAAGAAAGCATCATTTGATACACTACCAGAACACAGCCTTTTTTTTTTTTAAACCTTATACCTCTTTCTCAAAGTCCGGATCAGGATCTGAGATATTGCGAGATGACCCCGCTCCTATGAATTCACCACCCCCTTAAAAAAAAAAAAAGAAACACAGAATGACATTTGGTTAAAAGCAGTCTCATAAAACCAAAGCAACAAATTTGACTTATTGTTTCATACATATCTGTTATGGGACGGGGACACGGATGGGGAGGGGACAGGGATGGAACTACTAACCTGAGGCAGTGCGTGTGATGTGGGTCTTGCTCCTCGTTTGCCTTGAAATACTAGACAAAGGACGTGGTTTGTCCTTGGTCAAGTCATCCTGAGAAGAGGGCATCACACTCTGTAGTATTGAGCACAGTGAGTCAGATACCCAAAAAACAGGAAGAAAGAATAAACAATAATTAAAATTAAGATAGATGGAATAAAAAGATGCTATAATTTTCTTCTAAATATTTTCACTTGTAGAATTAGACAGAAAGACACAAAGTGGGCCTCATTTATCAAGTGTATTTTAAAAAAAATATTTGATAAATATCAGAGAATCCACAAAATAAATAAATAAACAAACAAATAAATAAATTTACCTAACCAAAAAAAAACAAAAAAAAAGTAACCATTCATAAAAGTCCTTTTAATTTCAAAGCTAAATCCTAACCCTACATAAGTTTCTGTGTTTGTGTGAATTCACAAGTGGGACCCGATAAAACCTCCCAGATTTCAAAATAAAAATAAAGATTTAAGATAATCGAATTATTATTTGCACACAAAACTTTATTCAGTACAGTTTTTATTCATCATTATCTGCACTTGAAACTAAGTGAAGCAGAAGAGGCGGAGCTAAAGTCTGTTGGTAGCCCCACCCCAACTTGAACACCTTGAACTTCATGTGTGATTTTATTAAGCTGAAGTGACAACACACACAGCTCGAAGATCACTGGAAGTGCTGGGGAAAATGTTTCTGGAACGAGTGATCTCAGTGCGTTGTGATGTTGGGTGGTTGGCCCATTTCCCTGTGATTTTTTTCTGTGGCGTTTCCTTAAATCACGTGTATACTCATTGATCCCAAACGCTTGAAACCCTTTAGGTTGCTATTCAGCAGGAGATCGCCGCCGTTTCACCCGACATCACCCGTCGAGCCACAGCAGACTTCTGAAATCACCTCTAAGTGTTTGCAGACAATGACAGCCAGCATTTGGAGGATCTTCGTCTCTAAATGATGAATGAAAGCTGTCCTGGATAAAATTGCATGTGTGCAAATAATCATTTATTTAACGATTTTTTAAAATTTACCTTTTAAATATGGGAAGTTTTATTGGGACACCCTGATTAATAGGATTCAAATTGCATAAATGGCAATTACTGTAATTTTATTAACAGCTTCCACTAAGATTATTTCACACCTAAATTTTCATCTTCCTAATTTTAATATTCCATAAATTAAGACCATTGAATCTGGATATTCAGTTCGGAAGAGTTGGGGTGTATCTGTGGGAGCTGATGCATTGTAAAGATGCAGCTGTATTAGTGTAAGATTTGCCGCACGCCCATGATTACTAAACCTGCCAGCGGCCAATTTATCTATCTGTGAGCTTTAGCTTTTAAGGAGTTTTCTGGGCATCAGCTCATGTAAATCAGTGCGAGAGCGCTTGGTAAATTTACAGCTTGTTTTGGGCCACAAAATTCACAACATAAAACCTTTAGTAAAAGAGTGATAAATGACGCCCAAGGTAGCACATGTGCTTTCTTTGAAATTAAGCTATCTCTAGCCAGGCTCTCTGGAAAGGTACTTCATTAATAATATGACCTGCTACTAACAAACAAACAAACAAACAAACAAACAAAGGCAAACATCTGCAGTCAAGCAACTTCTCTGGACGAAGCACAGCATTCAGGCATAAAAGCAACAAACAGGGGGAGAAGGACAGGAGGAAGGAGCTGTCCTTATGAACATGAGGATAGCAGGAGAGAGAGGAAAGTAAAGTCCGGGGTGGGGTGAGCACAGGGGGGGTTGACAGCAGGGTGGCCAGCCTACCCTTCCGAGGGAGGAGGTGGAAGGTGAGGAGGAAGAGGAGGAGAGCTGAGGCAGGCTCTGCTGGGAGGAAGCCTCTTTCTGCAGATAAAGCCCAGCAGAGGCAGGACTCATGTGATAGACGTGCTCAAAGTTGGTTGGAGGGGAGATCAGGGCGTGGTGTCGAGAGGAAGAGGGGGAGGGAGTCTCGCTCGACTGCTTCCACCCCAACCATAGATCAGGAGGGGAGAGAGAGAAAAAGAGGAGGAGTGAATTTGAGAGAAGGAGGGGAAAAATGGGGAGGATGGAAGAAAGGATGCTACTACACTAGACAGGAAAATAGAAGACAACGTGAGCAGCAAAGAGGTTGGACATCAGAGAAAAACGGATTCAGCCGAGAGCAGTTGTAAAATAACAGGAAAAAGAGGGTTAGGGTGAAATGAAACCTTAGCAAGGATTTGGAAATGCACAATGCAACCTTCAATACACTTAGTCACACCACAAGGCTCTGACATACAAAATATTTCATTTCAGAGAATAAAGACCCGGATATGGATTTATATTGTATGCTTCTAAGTTTACGATAATTTAATAATTGTCAATAAAATGTTTTGAAACGTCAACAATCATTTTTATATAGCGACAAGTACAAGCTTAATATGTCTTTAATGTTAAGAGGTCCCAAGAGCCTTCGGTCGGAGCATAAGGACATTACCAGAGGCAGGTCCATCAGAACTTGCATCCCGTCTCCTGGCCCCATATGGGCTACATGGTTGAAATTCGTTGGGTTGGAGATCAGCTTGGACCTCATTTCTGGGTCCCTCAGCATCTCCCTGTTAAACAATGACAGAGCAGGTCAGTATAGAAAGACCCTGATGGAGCAGCCCACAATCACGGGGACCCAAAGTGCTATCGGGCCAAGGCACTTGAGTACTGGGAAGCATGGAAAGGATATTTAAAAAAATAAGTAAATAGTAAACAAAATAAGAGACTAACAGTCTATTGCTATTATTATTATTATGATTCATCATTATGGGCTAATTAACAATTATGAACCACAGGTGAGGTGCATGTTTTTGTTTATACTAAATGGGAAAATAAAAATCAAAGTAAAAGCTCAAGAACTTCAGACCAATCAGATTGCATCACTCCCGTGCAGTACTGCTCATTAATCCTGGTGCCGATTTATTTCTCGGTGACATCACCAACATTTAACAGATTTTGTTTTGAGTGTTTTTCACTTAGTGAAGTCCACGTGAGATATTTTGGCATAGTAATAGCTAAAGAATTATTTTTTTTATTGCTTTTTTAAAGTTGTTGGAGAATAACATAATAATATATTATGGACTCCCACTGACTGAGTGACAGGGTGGGGTGAGGTGTTTATCATCTGGTCATTTGATAAAAATATGCATGTTATGTCACGATACTGAAATAGTCCTGATGTGACTGGAACACCAACATTGCTCACCTCCTCTGCTGTAGACGCTCTTCTTCGGGAACCTTGAAGAGGAACTTTCTCTTGCTGCGCGTTCTTACCATCAGTTTCTTAATATTGTCCGAGGTCTCCGGTATAGTCAGATCACGGCCTTCTGTAGCAGCAGCCGATCAAAAGGAAAAGAAAGGGCGGAGAAACACAGCAAATCAGATACAGACATGAAAGTGCGATATAAGATTGTGTAAGACTTGATGTCACGATGTATACATGAAGTCAGCTCTGAGTGGCAGCGTGTGAAGCAGTCATGGACCTCGCTGCCTGGCAGCCTGGAGGTGGTGTAATGAATGAGGTCATTTCACTTTACCAAACAAAAGTAGCATTATCAGCACGGCAATCCGCCAGGACTGAAAGCAAATGTATTGTTGGGGGGAAAGTGGCAGACAGCAAGCAATCTATCTGAGAGTGGAGATGTGAAACCAACACTGACTGAACTGTAGACTTTGAGCCATAAACCAACCTCCAATCGAAATCTATAGAAGATATGCACATAAGGCTAACTGGTAGTTCGAAATTCCACTTGGGTGTGAGTCTAAATTGTTGTGTGTGTTGGCCCTGTGATGGACTGGTGGGCTGTTCAGGGTGTACCATGCTTTCGCCCAGAGTCGGTTGAGATAGGCTTCAGCCTCCCCATGTCTCCAGAAGGATTAAGTGGTTTGGCAAACGGATAGATGGACGGACATTACGTAAAGACCTAAAGTAAACACTGACTAGTGAGAGTGCACATGGGATGATGCCGTACCTGCAGCATTGTTGCTGAAGTAGATGAGGCGGGGTTGTTCTGAGCCCAGTAAGTTCAGACTTCCCTCCACGTTCAGAGGTCTTATCTGAGAGGCCACAATGAACAGGAGATGCATCAGAAGCGAACACATAAGGTACTAAATGCAGAAGTGTTCAGTTGTGAAACATGCGTATAGTATTTACTGATTTATCACCATGCGTACCTTCCTTAATGAAATGGTTTGAACCCATTCTGTAGTGTGAACGTCAAATACATCAACTCCGTAATCACTGTACACAGTCAGGTAGGTGGAATTTGAACCTGAAAATACAAAAGACATGCATGCACCTTCAACCAGAACTGTCTGGATTAAAAGAATAAAAATAAAAGAAAAAAAAATAATAAAAATAAAAGAAAAGAAATCAGAAACAGCCATACGTACTGCATGCAAGTGGTGTGGCTGGCCACATGAGCTCCTGGGTGCGTGAACGGCGGCCCTGGCCATCCACGTAGACGCCAAGCTGGCTGAAGCAAAGCAATAGCTCGTTCGCACCCACCTCCATTGCATGAAGAGCATCCAGTGGTTGTTGAGCAAGGAAGGCAAGTGAAGGATCAGCGGGGCTCACTAAGCTCACGGGTGCCACCTCAGACTGCAGTGCCAGCAGAGCAAAGCCTGATGGGTAGCCTACACACACTCGGTTACGCACCATGCCCAGCCACTGCACCACGCCTGGGGCCTGCACCTCCCACAGCCGTCGGGCATAGGGCTTGGCTCGGATGATCTCATAGCAAAGCACTTGTCGCTTGACGGCTGCCATCATGTAGGCGGAGCCACTCTGTCGCAGCGACCCCACGCTAAGAGCCTGACAGCCCTTTGTCTCAGCCAGTTTCACATCAAACGCAGGCTCGGCACCATCCAGCGCCCCCCATGGGTGAAGGTGCACATGTCGGTTGCGACCGCACAGCAACACCACCATCTTCTCTTGAGGGACCGTCTCGATCTGGTGGACTTTTTTGCAGTCCGCAGCACGCACGATGACTGCAGATTAAAAAGAAACAAAAAACGATCTCAGACCTTCATTAGTTCCATGAACCATGACTGACTACTACTATTACTACTGAAGAGTATGTAAGATATGTACCATCTCTGGTAACCTCGACGACAAACAGGCCCTCCTCTGTGCCTAATGCTATTCGTTCCCGATCTAGGGAGAAAGAGGAGAAGAAGAAAAAAAACTTGTTTAAAGATGCTAAAGTAGTTCATATAGACAACATTTACATTTTGAATCACAACAGTAACACACTGACCAATGATGGCTGCAGAGAGGGTGCTTTTAATTGCAGGCAGGTTGCGATCGTAAGCCTCGTGCAGGACGTGAACTATTCGGTTCTTCAGGCGGTTCTTGGCTAAGATACTCTGCAGACCCTCCAGGATGCCCACCCACTTCCTTTTCTCAGCTTCACTCTCAGCCAAGACCAGCAGAGACACCGCCCGTGCTGAAGAGCCCAGTGTGGACGACGTTACCTAAGTGGGTCAAAAGTAAAATCTCAACAGGCAGTGAAGGAAGGAATTCATTGTATGCATCTGATTTGTGTACGGCTTATGTTGACATACCCTGAATATACAAGGTACGTCTTTGCGGGTAGCATGAATCACATCCGATGCCAACACAGAGCTTACAGAGAACTCCTCATCTCTGTTAGAGAGGGAAACAAGTGCAAAACAAAGGGTGAGAATAATACATGGGAACAGTGCAATCTGATTGGGTCGCCGTCTCGGGATGACAAGCAATCACTGAATGAAGCAAAGTATAATATAGAGAATGACTTAGTTGAGGGGTTGTTATCTACCGAGGCCAAAGGCTATAACTCTAATTGTTTTAAATAATTATTCATTCATTTAAAAAAAAAAAAAAAAAAGTTGTGTTACAGTGCACATGCCAGTTGTGTAATAATTATTCCTCCCTTCTCCCATGGCAAGGATGCAATAATTTAGTTATTCAATGGTAATGATGTAACATCAAGAAGAGAAAATCTCTTAAATGAATAAAAAAAGACATTATTATATCCACACACACCGGATATGAGCAAGTGCATGCTCTGATTGGCTCCTCTACTACTAGGACATGAGCTCATATACCACAAACACAGAGGAACAAAATGGGAAGCGGAACAAAAAAGGGAAGACAAATGATTTCCTTAAAACTAATAAATAGTTTAATAAAAACTGTATACTTTTCACAATCCAGTAGGTGTGGATATAATAATAATACAGTTCATTCATTCATTCATCTTCTAAACCGCTTATTCCTCGCCATATATAGCTGATAGCCAGTAAATGATGCCCGACACATTTTTGCAAAATAACTTAATTATACACTTCTAAATCTCTAACCAATGCTTGATTCAAAATGGTGCACAAAATCTTATTCTGAAATCCTAGAAATTTAAAAAATATGTCGCAAAAACACCAAGAAAGCTACACAATGTAGAGTTTTATGGTTTTCAAGGTAAAACAAGTACTTTATTAAAACTATGAATGAGTTTCAAAAGACACCATAATGGAGTCCACAAAAGTTCAAAATTTTTAGTTTGCTTTTTATGGTACTGTGTAATATACACTAAAATAACTATTTGCCTCAGGATTGGTGGATATTCCTGAATAGTCCCTGCAACATTCCTTTCCTTCAGTACAGAATTGTTAAATGAAACTTTTTTTTAACTGTTTTTGTGTATAAGTGTGCATCCATGTGGATATTAACTGAACAGGAATTGTGTAGTAAGTAAAACCCACCTGAGGTCAAGGACCTGGCTGGCCACCACACCAGGCTGAGTGGATTTCCCTTCAGGAACCTCATACAGGAAGAGTTTACAGTCACATACTACAGCGTATGCTCTCTGCCAACCCTTCTTCACGCCTGTAGGCTTTGGGATCTGATCAAGTATCACAGAGAGAAATACACTTCAGGTGTACATACACCATACAGTAGATACAAAGCGTGTAGAGAATCGGAAATACACCACAGATTTTGTCAGACATGATAATGAAGCTCTTACCCTGACAAAGCCTTTGTAGGCTGTGCCAATACCCCTCTGCACATCAATTCCCAGCGGCCTCTTGGCCTGCTCTGGTGGAATAGGGCACACCTGAGGAGCGTTGTCCTTACAGGACACATGACAGATAAAGGAACACACTAAAATGATAGAAAGGGGGAGGGGGGCAACAGTTTAGTCCATGAAACATGAAAAGGTTTTATTTAATAATCGTTACTTTTGTTTGGTAAATAGTCTTGGTTATAATGTAGTGAACTGACCCTCGCAGGCGTAGCCTTGTCTGATCAGGCCCACCATTAGGGATGTGCAGTGGGTACACTGCGTTGGACTTGAGAACGTCTTAATGCTCAGCTGGTGAGCTTTTGGCTGGTGAAACAAACAAAAGTACCACCTGATCAGAGACTACAAATAATAATGCTAACAAACAGAGTATAAAAAAAACAAACAAAAAAAACAAAAAAAAAACAAACAAAAAAAACCCCTAACAAACAAACAAATAAATAAACAAACAAATAAAAACAAAAATACAAATAAATAAATAAATGAATGAAGCGCCGACAACAACAACAACAAAACATAATGATACTGTAAATACGAGGAGGCAGTTACATTTTACTAAATATTATCTAAAAGCATTAAAAAATATCACCACACTGGATATGTTTAGTTTTGGAGAAACGGCCTGATACACTGCTGTACCTTTGGTGCCGTGAGAAATGAAGGCTGGTAAGCTGGAGATGGGGTAGTTGGTGTGGCTGCAGGTGGCTTCACAGGCTCCTAAAAAGAACGACAACATAACAAAAACTAGAGAATGCAATTTCTGAAGAAATTGCGGTGTGAATGCTGAAAGCTGAAATGTCTGTCTGTCTGTCTCTC
>JAOUQZ010000033.1:3231144-3249274 GCA_028564935.1 Neosilurus hyrtlii | reverse complement strand
GAGAGAGAGAGAGAGAGAGAGAGAGAGAGAGAGAGAGAGAGAGAGAGAGAGAGACATGGTTGTTAAACTCTCACAGCTGCAGACTTGGAGCATCTATGGTTTCAAACTGGAACAATTATTGATTGCAGTCTTTTCTTTCACTATTCATTTATTTTCAGTCATGGGAATTCAGACATGATCTAAGAGAACTGTTAATCCTATATAATTACTAACGACTATATTTCTACAAGAGCTGTGAAATTTGTAAAAAACAGTCCAGTGAGTCTTAACAGTATATTTTCAAAACACTTAATCAGTTGCACAGGACAATTTATACCAATATTACAGCTACAAACCTGTATGAATACATGAATGTAGTGAGAGTTTAAATCATACATCGGATCCCAAGCATTTCATAGTTCACATGAAGACAGACAAATACTTCTAAACAAAAAGATTATCTTGGAAATGATGGTGAATATTCAGATATTATGGTAACATTCTCAATGTCGACATTGTTCAGATTAGGCTTGTAATAATCAATCATTCTGGGTATTTTAGCCTAGTAATAAAAATCAATAGTTTTATTTTTTCCACAGTTAATCACTCCATATTAAACAGAATTATTCTCCTATTCAACTCCTCATCATGACTATAACCTAGTATGAATGTGCTAGGCTAATGAGGCGTGATGTTAGCATTTTAAAAGGTTACATAAGACAGAAAGTGGGGGTTAATACAGATTTAAGGACGCTAAACTCTAGGCACTGACTTGCTAAGCTTTAGCATCTACAATTAGTTTGGCAGGGATCTCAGACTGGGCAAATTACAATGAGGAAACATCGTCAGCAGACAAAAAGAGGATCTAGTCCCTCAGATCCATATATTAAACACTATAGCACAATAAATTATGTAATGTACTATAAAAATCTCTATTAAAACATTTGACATTATTAAAAATACCTAATAAACTTAAAGTAGAAAGTATTACATATTACTGAGGCACTCCACTTTTCACCTGCTGACTGCTCCTCTTAAGGAGGGGTTAAAGGTAACGGAGGGGGAGAAGCTCTGAGCAGCCAACTTACTTCATCCCAAAATGCTAGCAGAGAGGATGCAGATGAGGAAGAGACAGAGTCCTTTTTGGGGGAAGGGACAAACAAAATTACAGTTCATACAGCCTTTTTTTTTGTTTATTTAAGTTATTCTAAATTCCCTACGCTCTGTGTTATAAATTCATAACTGCTCTAAAGTGTAACCCAAATACAGATACTCTGTACAACAAAATACCCGGCTTCTTAAAATGATATCAGAGTGTATGGGTCAGAGCTGGCATCAGCTTTAAACCAGTTCAAGCTTCCCAGTTATCCAGGCCCTATTACCAGGTAATCAGTAGAGCAGGTGAAGGTCCTGGCTGAGAAGAAAAAGTTCATTTAGCAGTCATGCTCAGCTGTAGACTCTCAGGTTGGTTCTTGTGTAATGAGACAATGCTTGTTGATTAGTTACTCAAAGAGGACAGACGTCGCCTGCTGTATCACATGATAGAGAGGCAACCAGAACCTAAGTGCCTCCAGGGGAAAGGATGAAACATCTCATATTGATCCAGACCGACTGTAAAATTCCACCAACTGGGAAGATATCAGTGGTCTTTATATTTTAACTGATTAACGAGAACGTCCATGTAAAGTTCATTATAGCTTCTGAACAGAGATATTACCAACAGAAACAAAGCCAGGTGGTAGGAGGTCATTATTATGACTATATATAGAGGGAAGTTTGTTGAGGCTTGCTGGAGAAAACACAAACACTGAGACAGATGCCACGGTTAAAACTCACTCTGAATGTAAGATCATGGGCCAGAGGAGAAGTGTTGAAATACTCAAAGATGGAGTCCTGGAAGTCTGGAAGTTTGAGCCCTGCAGTGAAGAAAATTAAACTCTTTAACTGAATGTGAATTCAGATTTGCGTACACAAATACAAAAAATGACAGCAGAACATACTATACACAATATGGTAAATATCTTTAACATCTTTTTTTTTTTTGCACATATAGCAGGATTTTTAAAAAAAGAAATAATTCCTTTTATTTCCCACCAGAATGATTCAAGTAACTCAAATCGACTTTCACATCAAAGACGGATGTTCAAAAAACTACAAAGCGATGCTTTTTCTACACTTCCTCCACTAAAGGAACGCATTCAACCTTCACACTGCTGCAGGCACGACGGAACAACCTGAATAAGAAACCCAGTGCTGTTTGACAAGGACAGCTAAAAATTCAAAACAATGACTTTAAAGAAAAAAGTAGGAGCCGCCTGCTTAAAACTTATATTATATACTTATATAATACTACTTTAACATCTAGGGCAGCTTTTTTTTCATAAATTAGCTTAGTATTATACCACTGCAAACATGACTCCTTTTTGATCTTGAAAGCCAAATGTCTACATGTGCACACAGGAAGCCAAAAGAAATTTATAACACACTACTTTTTGGTCTGATTGGTTACAAAATGAAGTTCACTTCTGATACATTTCTGCAATGACTTAAAATAGATCTGTGCCAAAATGGCACCTGATGAACCCGAGGCTATTTCTGAACAGTGGAAACGGCTGGAAATAACTGAGGGAGTCCTGAATGCCTCTTTAAGTGTGGAGTGAACATCTCAACAGCAACTCATCAAACTGACCCACAGACATCCTGAAGTAGGTCAGCTCCTCACGTTCTTGCCCATGCCTCAGGAGAGGATGTACCCAGTTTTCATATTTTTCCTCTTTATATTTGCTGCCAATCTAATGTTATACTTGGTGTATTAGTCTACATCATTTTGCTCTTAATACTATACCTGCTGTCATTTCTTACTGCTGTAACACTGTAAATTTCTCATATCATAAGACAAATAAAGGATTATGGTATCTATCTTTCGGGCTCAAGCGTAATGCAATTATCTATGTGACAAGTGTGCAACATGTTCAAGGTAAATATTAATGCCGACCTAAATTCCTTCAGGATTTTTCTCACTTTAACTCTATTTATTAACACCAGGTTGTAGATGTAAAAACCTTAACCTCATCATGCACTGTTAATCATTCACTAGAAGATGATGCAAGTAGCAGCTGCTGGTTTGAAAACAATGGCAGGAATTATATTAGATGTGCACCTCGATCAGAACGTGTGCGGCTATCCTCCAAGTCCTTCTTCATGCATTCCAGCTGCTCTTCCAGCTCCCTGTTCTTCATTTCAGCATCTTTCAGTTTGCTACACAAGACAGGAAAAGCTCAGAGGTAAAAGACACAGAAAGGTTATGCCATACCTAACAAAATATGAACGGCACAGAGAGACAGAGAGAGAGAGAGAAAACATTATGATTCCTGTGTTCTGCAGTGTGGTTTTATCAATGCACCAACAAAGGGAGCGAGTCCCAGAAATCTGGGCACAGCTGAAAGCACTGACCTCTCGAAGGAGATATTGGCAGCCTTGACCTTGCGCAGCTCTTCATGAACAAGAGTCTTGGCTCTTATTTCAGCATCCAGAGCAGACTGCAGCTCTAAACGAGCAGACATGTCCAGCTTCTGACTGCGGCGCACCTTCCACAAGGGATCCTGATTCAAAAAGATGACATTCATCAACTCTACGAGGATCAACTTTAACCATGGATGGATACGCGAAATTAGCTATTATTTATTTTACTGAATCTAAAATGGAGTAATTTAAATTTGGGATCGCAGATGGCACTATAGTTACTCTATAGCTTCATCTCCTCTGGAAAAAAAAAAAACCCAACTAAACGGATAAACATAACTAATGTCTTCTATCTAGCATTTGAGGCGTGCACGCAGGAAGCTGCAACATGCATGTGAAGCATACAAACCCAATGCCTCCATTCAATTCATGAAATTCAAGTCATGCACGACTGATTTTCAAACAGGAGCTATTTAGAGGTGATGCAAATACAAGGAGGTAGACAACAAGCCCCTTAATGTTAAACTGGTACGTCAAACCGTACTGTGAGCATGTTTTGCTAGCGTGACTCCAGACCTGATGAAAAGCAGTGAATGGTTAAGTACTGTCCTTTAAAAATAACAAAGCTTTAACACAGTCTCTGATTACAGTGCAGACAGTTGGGGTTTCCCCAAACATTCCTCAAATTCATACACTGAATTCACACTGCTAAGCGCGACATGTAATTCAATATCATAGCAGGAACATTTTCAATGTGTTCAGAATGCCGTTCTCAATGTGAGGAAAATAATTTTACTGATACTACTGATTTTATGTGTGTGTGCGTATTTATATGCCATCCCGAGTTTGCGAATTGGATAATTACTCATGCATGAAGGCAAGGTGGTGTTTCTGTAAGATTTAAACCAGCAACATCCACCAATCCAGAGGTGCACAACAGTTTTAGTATATACTACAAGGAAAAAAGCACACTAAAAGCATTTCATACTTTATTTATTATTATACCTCTACTTTGTTGAAAATATATTCTATTCACGACAGACAGCCTGGTGAGCCCTGTGTGCTATGAACCGAATCCATGCTAGGCTAAATGCTAATCCTAACTGGTTGACTCTTCTGTACATGCCACTGTTATTCCACTAAAAGCAACAAAATTTGAAATGAAACATTGATGGTATGAATGTTTTATTATTATTTTCAAGAAACAAGCCATCAAAAGTGATACGATACAAACTGAAGTGCGGCAAGTGGGCAAGACTCCTAACCTAAACTATCCTCACTTCTGTTTGCCTCATAACAATGTCCTGCCCCCCCCCCCTTCCTGCTCACAGATATTAGACAGCATTAAAATGTGTGGGGGAGTGAGCTTTACCTTCCCTTCCACCACCTTCATGGCTAAAGTGCCTTTGAGCAAGGCACCTAACCTCCAACTGCACCCCAATGTGTGCCAGCCCACTGCTCTGTGTGTGTGTGCGTGCTCACTGGGTTAAATGCGGAGGCAACAATTTCCTTTCGGGAAGTATAGCAGAAAAAAATAAATAAATAAAATAAAAATAATAAAATGATACATACACACATGCTACACACACCTGAATTGGTTCCATCACTAAAGTCTGAAACCAAGTGTACTGCATATGTTTGCTACTCCTTCTTTCTAAGCCCACCGGTTTATACCACCACTCACACTTTTATCTAATAACCTCTAATAAATACTAGATTGTTGTATATTGTTCTCAAAGTAAAATGCACCACATTGAATAATCAGTTGCTTAAAACATTACACCGGCTTCCTGATCACATATCCAAATGCACGACCATGGACAGGGAGTCCAAGCCACCTGCAGTGAGTAGATGATAATAGCTGGGAACGAGCAGGATACATACTGATCGCAGAGCATTCGCGTTCAGCAATGAAACATAAAACATTCTGCCTTTGCATGGGCCTCGAAATAAGGAAACTGAGAAGCGGTCGAAATTAAAGCGGAAGCATGGACAGATGAATAACGCTCGCTATGTAAGCAATCCTCTTTCCTCTCATTGCAAAGTCGATCTTCATTACCATGACGTTTCATAGCTGCACTCACCCGCTTTGTGCTCCGAGGAGCCACCAAAGACTTCTGGGTAGGGGTGGTCAATCCAGACCCTTTCTAGGGTAATGGGTAAGAAAACAGCACTTCACAGATCGATTAGATCTTTCATTTATTATTTTTTTTAGAAGAACTTAAGGGAACAAGCTCTATGTAAATATATTTTACATTAACTACTAGATGGAGTTACGGGGGGGGCGTTTTCACAATTGTCTCAGCTTTTTTTTAATCAAAAAATTTAATAATTCCCACTATAAGATAGCTATATCATTATTATACACCTGTCACTGTGATCAAAAGTTACATTAAAGCACTGACGATCATCCACTTCTCTTTCTCGCCCTCTTTCATTACATGCCCTTAACCTAATTAGTGAAGGATCTGAAATCGAATACGATCTTCCACACCTTCAACAGCAATGTCACTTCTGTTAATCACTTTCCATTAAATGTGCCATTTTTAGGCACACAGGATGTTTAGCCTGCTTTTAATTCTATCAGCAGTACACCGTTACAGCTTGGAGGAGTTAGAGAGCGAGCGGGAGAGAGAGAGAGAGACAGAGGCGGAAATAAGAGTACAAGTTGCAGAAAGGCTAAAAAGTGCAAAAAGCCAGTTGTACCAAATGTCTGGGTCCCAAGCTGGAGCTGCGCAGTGACTCCAGCTCCTCAGTCATCTTCGAGGCTAGAGCTTGCAGATAGCCACGAGCATCCTTCTCATCACTCACCCTGCACGACAAACGCATCCAGACCAACACAGTACGCACGTTTTCAGGATTAAACTGATGATATACACATACAACTACATGCAGGAAGCTTTACAAGAAACAACAACAAACAGATGGTAAATATCCTCACCACTGAATGATCTCTGCGATCTGTGCCTCCCAGTGCGCAACGCTCTCTTTCTTCGAGGCCAAATCTTGCATCTCGTCCTCCAGGTGTCTGTTCTGGGTTGTTAGTTTGTCCACAAATGTACACAGCTGGAAAGAATTGATACAAGAGGTCAAGGGGCAGTGCTTAGACTTGACCAGAAACCTCTTAGGACCATTACTCTTGGACACAAAAACTTTACCACCACCTACCCTGTCTGTTTCTGAGGTCAGCTTGCGGTTCTCCTCGGTCAGCAGGCTCCGTTCACGCTCAAATTTCTCTTTCACAGAACCCAGAGCATCATCGATCTCCATTTGCCTGTTTAACACAGAAGGTGTAAATCTGCGTTGTCTAATAATCGGTACAGTATCACAGTATTTAAACACTGTTTTTAATACGGTGTGTGAACAGCTGACCAGAGTGTGCAGATCAGATGGCATGATCATTAAAAGAGAAGACAATCTGACAACGTGGATCAGTGAGGCTTCAATCAGAGAGCTTGCCCATGAGTTTAGGAAGCGAAAAAGTAAGATGGATGCCTCCCCACTGGGAAACTTTCATTTAGCCAGTACAGAGCCTGACCTGATTCAAAGAATACTTCCCAAAATGGTCAGAAGAATGAGTTGAGTATCAGGGTACTGATTTCATATTTCAAATACAAAAGAGAACACAAACATTGGGTGTGTTCGAAATGGAGGAAAATACCATTTCCTAAGGTTTAAACTGCCCCCAGTTGAAGGCATCACTGATGTATCCTCAATGCCACTTACACATAGCCATTTGAAAGGTGTGAAGCGTGGCGGGGATTACTGTGGCCATTCCGTGCCCTTTTTGGTGGAGGAAATATTCACTTGGCAGAGAAAGGTGAGCATCCGCGATGCATATGTAACAGCCATCATGTCTACCAGCAGTGACCGCAACGTATATGTGGTAGCCCACCTCCAAGGAAATCTACGTTAACATCCAGTAGGCCTCACAGACGCCTTCGTGGTTGCAATAGTTGAACCGATTGACCACTTGATCCACAGCAACTTTCAACATGGCCAAAGATCTGTGAATGGAAGCCATGACCTCTCCATCATCAACCTGGCTCTCACATATTTTGATGGAACTCGGGATAACGCTCGAATCAAAATGTCAGAGAAAACCTCACTATCACGGTGACTGAGTCTGAAAATGTAAAAATTGCTTTCCCTTAAAATATAAAAACATGTGCAATATCCACATAATGGGAAGGGGGACTATTTCTGAATGCAAATTCACACCCTGCACACTCATGCTGCTCGTCTCGGCACTCCCCACAAAGGCAAAAACCTCATAAAATAACAGTGGTGAAAACCTTTGCCCAGTTTTGGCCATCTTACCGTTCTTTGTTGGCTTTCTCTAACTTGTCTTTAAGCACAAGAAGCTCCTTCTGCAGGGAGGCCTGCTGGCTCTCAGAATCATGCAGCTCTTTGTGTAGATTCTTCAGTTCCGTGCCATGGCAGGAGTCACGTTTTACAAGCTCTTCCTCGTAGAACAGTACCTTCTTATCCAGCTCAGATTTCACCTTAGTCAACTCCTGCTGGGTCTCAGAACTCACACTGGATGCTCGCCCAGTGCCCTGCTTCACCTGACAGAGAAAATGAGAAGCATGGGCAGGCGTGTACAGCTTAGAAAATTTATTGTAGAGATGGGAACCAGGAGAGAAGAGTTCCTTCAGAACGAATCCATTCCGACTGGCTAATCCCTGTTTCTATGCATCATAAAACAAGCAATCTTTCAAAAATCTCAGGTTCACCATAATATCAGTATGAGCAGAGTAATACTTAATGATATTTTAATAACTGTAGCTGATTCACCAAACAGTTACTAAAAGGACAAATATAAATATTCATTTCAAGATAGAAATGTGCTTGTTTGTATTTTGAATAATTCCTAAATGATCCATCTGTTCTTACTGAACAAACAATAAAGCAAGATAGGATACCCTAACACATTTCAAGAATTTGCATATCTCTTAAAGGGAGCAGCATAAATTCCTGATTACTCACAGGACAGCCGTTTGTCAGACATTTCATCTCGACCAGCCACAGGCCATTTCCAATTTAGGAATACTCCGATCAGCCATAACATTAACCCAATCCGCCTGGTCTTTATCTATGCAGCCCCTTACGCAGCCAGCTGTAATGCACTGTGTGTTCTGACTCCTTTCTATCATAGGCGGCATTCACAGTTTCGGCAGTTTGTGACACAGCAGCATTTCTGTGGGATCAGACCAGACGTACCAGCCTTCACTTCCCACGCACATCAGCGAGCCTGGGGCTTTCATGACACTCTTGCCAGTTCCTTCCATGGACCACATTTGTTAGTTACTTACCACTGCCATACCAGGAACATGCCACAAGACCTGGTGGCCTGGAGGTAAATAGACCCAGTCGTTTAGCCATCACAGTGTGGCCCTTGTCGAAATAACCCAGATCTTTACACTTGCCTACTTTTCCTGTTTCCAATACATCAACTTCAAGAACTGACTGTTCCCCTTCTGCCTAATTCATCCCACTCCTTGGCAGATGGTGTTGCAACAAGATAATCAAATGGTATTCACAT
This sequence comes from Neosilurus hyrtlii, assembly GCA_028564935.1. Classification (NCBI taxonomy): domain Eukaryota; kingdom Metazoa; phylum Chordata; class Actinopteri; order Siluriformes; family Plotosidae; genus Neosilurus; species Neosilurus hyrtlii. The sequence continues at coordinate 3,240,288 of JAOUQZ010000033.1, read as the reverse complement.
CACATGTTTTTAATGTTATGGCTGATCAGTGTATATGCACACGTTAAATGGATTTTGTGCCACATATAAATTCAGCGTAGTTATATAAAAAAGAGGGGCTGGTGAACAAAAAGTAACCCTGAAATCAAAATAGAGTAGTAATGTAACACAAGGGATTATTTGAGACACATTTTAAAAAGTACATAGATTTAGAGGAACTAGTCCAGCTTCTCAAAAAAAAAAACTCCTCAATAACAACAGCAGCACTAAAAATACACAGGCAGGATATCCCCCTCTCTGGAGGACAGTGCAAGACGAAAGCAGGATGATGTTGGGAGGAAATGATCTAGCCAGCTTCCTAGCAAGAGGATCGGATGTAAACAGGTATATGAAATAAAAGGTTTCGGGAACTCCTGGGGGAGTGGGGGGAAAAAATATTGAAGGTTAAAAAAGAAATAAAAATGTTGTGTAGTTTGACCTCTGACCTTTAGAGTCTCCAGCTCACTTTCCAGCTGTTTGGAGTAAACTTCACTGTGCTCTCGTAACTTTCGCTCCTTAGAAGCTTCTGCACGAGCATCTTCCAGCTGAGCTTCCAGCTACAACACACACACACACACACACACACACACACACACACACACACACACACAAATATAGCATAAGAAACACTTGGTGATGTACCACTGCTGTTTCTTGTCATTTCAGGGAGATTTTATCTAACGTCCTGCTTATTCACTATATCTTTGAAAGTCTGTTCCCTCGAGCGTGTCTAATCACAAACCGGTTCTTCACATTTCAGCAGCCTAAGAACCATCTCTTGGTCAAGAAAACTGGTTGAATAGCAGCACCTCACACTTTGGTGGTCTAGAACCAATAAGAGCTTAAATCAGAGACTGGGGGTGGGATTATCGTAACCAACAATAAAAGTCGTTCTTGGCTTCTGATGCAGGCTCACAAAGCCAGAAGCAAAACTTGTATAGAAACAATAAAGTCTGTCACTGTTGTGTTTGGCGCTAGCATTGCTGGGAAAGCATCAACATATACAGACATAGCCTAATGGGCAGGTCTTTGGACTGTGTGAGGAAACAGGAGTACCCTGAGATAACCCATACAAGCACACAGAGAAAATGCAACCTCCACACAGAAATGCCCGAGCCCTGAACCCATGATAATGTCCAATCCACTACTTGTTACTGCGAGAACACTGTGGTTGATCATTGTCAATTTTTTTTGTACAATGCTCTCAGAAACTACCATCATTTACCACAAAAGCATCATTATATCCCCCACCCCTGCCCATGACAAAATGGAAGTGCACATGGCAGAGTGCGATACACTATTAAGACACTGTGATGCGTTGTGCTTGTGGAATAAAACTGACTGAGCTGAGTGCTGAAGGCTCAGTGAGCTAAGCTCATTCCCTTTCCTTCACTCAAGCCAATCAGTGCTGCCCATCTGGCTTTGGTTAAGCATGCAGGTCCACCGAGGGTCAGACAGGAGGCCTACAGTGAGAAGGGGAGAGCTGATACATTCCTGCTGTCACCCCCAGAGATCTGAGCCTGCTGACTTTAAGCAAGGCTCCACGTTCTCCCCGCGCTTCTGTTGTGTCACTAAGGAACGCCAGAAATGCAGCGCATTCCTGAGCCGTTGTTTGGCAGTGCGTTGCCACAGGGGAAGTTCAGTGTTGTGCTGACTTATAAATATTATAAATGTTTCAAGATGAATAATGGCAGAAATTGACTGGTGGAAATGAAAAAACAACCACCAGCAACAGCAGAAGCAAGATGGCGACACTACTCAAAATCCCCCTTCGGGTCTAAGCAGAAATAAATTAATATACTGCACATTTCCTTGGAGACATAACAGTTCAAGACATGACAGTTCGTCCTCACCTCTTTGCGGGCCTTCTCAGTCTTGCGGATGTCCTGGCGCATACCATCGAGCTTCTGCATGACCGCCTCCATCTCCTCCTCCTTGTCGCGGAGCTGTCGCGAGAGCCGCTGCTTGTGCGAGCGCAGCTCGGCCATGCGCTCGTTTAGATCGGAGAACTCCTGCATGGCCAGCTTCCTCTGTTGGTGAGCGTCTTTCAGCTCCTTCGTTTGAGACTTCAGCCGCTCCAGAGACTCCACCAGTTGCTGGAGATACAGAGACAATAAATGCAGAGAAAGGAGATGACAAGAGAGAAAAGGAGGACAGGAGAGCAAGGTGGTGAAAGAATGTAAAAACAGGATGGTGAAACGAGTGAAGGAAGAACGGCTACAGAGCAGCCCAGGCTGCCTCAGAGAGTTGACTGAAAAGGAGGCTGAGTGAGAAATAGAAATTGCCAAGAGAATTGGGGGCTCTGATAAAAGAGAAGGATGTGCCGGAGTTAATGAGTACATTATCTACCTACTGCAGGCTGTGAAAGACAAAAGACAAGAGGCCAAAAATGTTTGTTTTTTTTGAAGACCTGAGAATATTTATCCGTCAAGCTGATGCCTCAGACAGGACGCTCGAGTGGAGGAGCAGGACAAATCCAATTAGGTAAAAATGTGATGGGATGGAAGAAAACCCTGCCCGTGGCCAAGTGAGAGAATGCTGGTATTAACCATGATGAAGTGGTCCACTGTGTATAAACATTAGCATGGAATGAGACATGGGGTCAAGATTTGGGTGAAAGAGTAAAGCTTCAGCTGGAACAGAAGCTAGAAGAGATTTTATGCACACTATAAAAACAAACCAAAAATTTACAGTAAGGCAGGGAGAACGAAATGTAAAACTATTAGCTAGCCTGCAGGGCGTTTGAAAACGCCACTGTGTTTCCCAGTCAAGTAATGGTTGGCTGGAAATTGTATTAGTTAGTCTAAAAATGGTATCGTAACCCCAAAAGCATGACAAGCTAGTGTAGTGAATTAAGGAATATAATCTTAAAAAATCAACAAGTACTGAAATTCCTGGAGACAGGATTAATCCCTCTAAGTCCTTTTTTTTTGTCTGAAAAGTTGGAGACAAGTAATGATTTTTTTAATATCTCGGCACTTTACTTAACTCTGGCTGTGTCTTTATTGTGGTTGACACGTCGAACACAAAAAAACGGTATCATATAGTTTTGCACTGAGTTGTTCTAAGGCTACGTTTTCACATCATTATGCAATGCTGATGAAATGAAATGAAAATGAAGTTTGCCAGAATACATCTTAATGTGTTGGTGTGTGTAATTTGCAAGTAGATGGATAAAGCATAAGGCTCTGGGGTACTGATCAGAAAGTCGGCGGTTCAAGCCCCAGCACATCCAAGGAGCCAATGTTGCCCTTGAACGAGGCCCTTAACCCTCTCAGCTCCACGGGTTCTGTATGAGGGCTGACCCTGCACTTTGAGCATGACATTCTATCAAGCTATATGCTTGGAACAAATATTTCTTCCTTTTCTAATCAAACAAACATGCACAGATTACATTTGTTACATTCAATGTAATTATATGCCCCCCTCCCCCTTTCCTAATTGGTTAATGAAAAAAAAAAAGGCCCAACTTCCTTCTACCGCTTACTGAACCTACTTGTCCATCAAGCACCTAAAATTAGAAATGAAGGCAACGCCCTAATGTGCAATCGCCACTTCCTGCATTTTAATACCTGGGAGGGAGGGAGGGAGGGAGGGAGGTGTGTGTGTGTGTGTGTGTGTGTGTGTGTGTGTGTGTGTGTGTGTGTGTTGTGGTGTGGTGTGGAGCAAAAGCCTGTTTATAACCTGGGTATAATCTTAGAATCTTTTCTGCAGCATGGATTATTATTTATTTATTTATTTTTGGAGGCCTTGAGATGCCTTCTCTGATATTCCACAATCTGACAACGCACAATTTCAGTCTCTTTAACGGTAACAGTCTCCTCTACTGTGTAAACACAGTAACCTTTTTTTCCATGACTATAGGAAACATCTGAAGTAGTTGTTAAAAAAAGAGAAGCTACTCAGTGCATCAGTTCAGGGTAAAACTGTCATATTCAGCATTAGTTTATTCAAATCAAATGGAGACGAATGGTAAAGTTACCATTCATAAATGCATTAGTGTCAAATTTCCCTTTCTGTGATCAGACATACTGACTTTAGAATGCAGAAATGCAGGGGGATAAAACTAGTCATCCTTTATTATTCAGGATCAGTATTTTGGATATATTAATTCTCAAACATCAAGAAAACCTGAACCAAAACAATCCAAAGAATCACATCTCTAGAGAACTACGACCACTGCACGGTCAGCTACATCAGTAAAGGGCAAAAAGGGGAACATTCAGTGTTTACATCATGTGCAGTCTCTAAAATTTTAAGTGTTATTCATTTGATCCATCTACTAAATGTGCTAGTTATCTGAGCACAAAGAAAACATGCGTCAGCTAAGTACTGATTGCACACTGGCCAAACAAATAACTCGCCCCACAAGGTTATTAATAGTATATGATTTGCAACATACTGTGCTTGTGCAGAACTGTGGATTAACAGAGTACATGGGCCATGGTATAAAATAACCTAATCCAACCAGCCACCACCAGCTTTCCAGGTAGAAGGTAAAACCTCAGGGCGTTATAACTAAACACAAAATAAGCTGTAAACTAATTAGACAAATGTAGTTATGCTTTCATTTTGTATACAGTTTATTCCTTACTTCTGGGAGAATTACCTGTATTTATTACCCCTATAACAGAAACTATCCAAGTTTTAGAAATAAGAGCAAAAATGACATAAATGCTGTATTTTTTAACCACTGTACCAAAAATAATGAATCTGAATCTCAGTCCTAATTCAAATACTGCCTGTGTAACATGAGAAAGAATTCCTAACCCTATCTGTAGGGCCTGAACACTGATACCTTATTGATATCTTCTTTCTCCTGACGCAGACTTTTGACTTGTTTGTCCAGAGCCTTGAGCTTGGTGGAGGAGCTCTCATAGTCCTGCCGCAAAGTCACTGCTTCCTCCAGCTGGTGTTCCAGCCTATCAGAGTCTAGGAGGAACAAACATCAGGCAGAGTGAATCATATGAAACATCTGACCACATTACCAATAACAGGCCCCAGAACGTCAGAAAAACAAAGCTATGATTCATTAACATGGTCACAAATTATTGTTGTTACGGGAACAATGATTTAAGAATCCTTCTAAAATTGTGTGTTTCTAGGAGCAAATGGTATACGAGTTCTCGTCGTTGTTTCTTTACTATATGGTTCTCTCACCTGCTAGTTTCTTCTTGAGGCGATCAATTTCCTCGTTAAGCTTTTTTATCTCTTTATCGCGGCCCAGCGTGCTTGTGCCGCGGCCTGAACCGTGAACAGACTGCACAGCCTGCGTGGATTCTGGAAATATAAATACAAGGAGAGAAAATTGGGGTAATGTTTCAGATGGCATTTAGAATGAAAAAAAATTAACAAACAAATAAATAAAGCAACAAAATGCTGTGTGCTGCCAACAGAACATTAAGAGTGCTTTCACATATACAGCAATCAGTCTTTTTCTTTTAAAGTTTGGACAGCTATGATCACAGCAACTGCAAGCTACTAAAAGTGAAGCTAACTAAGCCAATGGACAGAGCGGGACCACAAATCGTGGTCTTGCGTAACCAAATCTACTTCATGGTTGACAATTTTTTGCCTTTTGTTTTTCTTGTGTTTATGCAGTATACACACTAAAACACCTTCACGGACTGCAGTTTACATTTGTTTCACTCTAGCATGTACTTATCTCTGAGCTACACTATTAGCTACATAACAATTAGCTTGGCTCAAAGTACACAGCTAACCCCTACCTGCTTCTGTCATGGCTAAAATATGTAAATATAAACTATAAAAATCCTGTTTTGATTTGCTTTTCTTTATGTTTCCACTTAAAGACATTTAAAAATGCCATTACACAGCTTTGTACCCTCTCATGTGTGTGTTCAGAGTATAACTGCACAAGTTATAATTTTAAAAAATGTAAGAAATAAACAGTAAAACTCATTTTGTGTGCTTTTTTGCTCTGTAAATAATTATGCACCTCAGGTTACCAGTCCCGATGCTCCCTCTCGGGGACTACTCAATGACATTCACCTCGCCTTAAGCACATAATTGTTAATTGTCCAATAATTGTTCCAGACATTTCTGTCTACGTTCCTAAAAGTCTGAGAGCTCCTTTGAGAACCAGGAGATGTTGGTTCCGTTCCCCGAGAAGTCTCAGAAAATGCCGTGAGTGAAGTGCTGGATGAATTCAAGCACTTTCTTTAACCAGCTGCAATGACATCATTTGCATATTTCCTCCACCCACTTTTTGTGACAGACCCTCCAAAATCTGCAGGAATGGCCACAGCCATCACATCAACCAGCTGTGTGTGACTTTACTGTAATGTGTTCTGTCCACTTTAAATTCTGGACTTGCCACACAAAATATTTTAAACCTCTTGTTTATATTATCAAACTGCTTTAAAGCCATGGAGTGAGTGTGATTGGGTACCCTGCAGTTTCCGGCTGAGCTCCTGTTTTTCCTGCTCCAGGGAGCGGATCCTCCTCTGAAAGGCCTCCAGCTGCAAGCCGCCGTCTTTCTGATGCTGCAGCTCCTCTCCTGAGCCTCCATCAGTCAGAGCTGCCAGGGCGAGCTGACCCCGATCAGAGAAACAGCTGTCTGTAGTGTAGGTGAAGCCCACAAAGGGCAAGTGCTGACCAGTAAAACCAGTGTGGGAGATGGGAGGAGCAATGTCCTGCACGGAAAGGAACACCCGGGATATTAATTACACTTTCCTCTGCTCAGCAGTAAGAAAAGTCATTTTAGTGTTTGGAAAATTAAATCATGTGACCAATTTCAAAACACTGATGAGGCTCAGTGAAGCTGAAACCAATGTGTATACAAAAACTGTAACTTGGCTCCTGTGAATATAAGCAATTTATCTTTAATAATAAACATTTCAGTGCTTTAAATAAGCCTCGATTCAAAATCTTTTAATATTTTCAAAATCTAGAGTTCTGAGAAGCATGAATTAATGGCCAGGTGCACCGAGAGGCAGAATCACTAACCGGGTTTTTTAGCACGTCATCATCCACATCGAAGTTGGAGGTGTCAGAAGGAGAGCTGACGTCAGGAATGTAGGGGGCTTCAGTGCTGCGAATGTTATCCCAGTCAATGCCAGAGAAGAAGGGGTGTTTCTTAAATTCCTCAATGCCGTTCTGGCCCAGCCTGCGCTCCCGACTGCAGATCAGCCGCTGCATCAGGTCCTTGGCATCCTCCGACACATCCGTGATGTGAGAGGGGAACTGGAAGCGTTCCTGGAGAGCAGCGAGAATTGAAAGCTATAGACAGGCCAGTTTTGGTTGGGTTTTTGCAGCTACCTGAACAGTACAGCACAGTGTCTTTTCATAATGATTCAGTTAAAAAAAAAAAAGTAAATTTTTGAAAACAACAAACAAAAAAAAATATTTTATCTAGAAAATAGAAAGATAAAATGTAAGAACTATATTACATTAATTTAAACCAGCAGTCTTGAAATTTAGTTTTTTAGCCAGACACTCCTCAAAGCTATTCACTACACCACATACAATTGCACCCTGCACATTATAATTTATAAATAAAAATGCGCTCTTGTCGCAGAACACAAGGTGAATCCCCCGCACACTTCTTGTTTTACATGGTTAACAGGAATGACCACAGGCATTTCTGGTATAAATAACAAACAAAGTATATTAGGTGTTTACGTATCTAATTTTATCTTATCTAGAACTAATAAAACAAAAAATGGAAAAAAATTATAAATTAAAATAGAGCAATATACAGAGAGACAGACCAAACACATACTTCACCACAGATTTATGTCATAAACTATATTATTATTATGCAAACCATACACAACAGTACTCTGGCTGTTCATTAGTGCTTTATTAAAATGGCCAAGAAATTTATTTACTTAAAGAAGAGGTTCAATTTGACATTATTTCAATGTGTAGTTTGTTTTTCATTTTGGACTTGGACTATGGTTTTGGACTATAAAGTCATTTATTTCACGGGAGCAATTAAATACAGTAAATATAACACATGTAACAACCTTTATGAGGGTGTGTTGATTTCCACAATTGCAACAGAAGTATTATTACAAGAATAAACTAGAACTAGGACCACCTGTCTGTACTCCACACACTGCTGTATATGCCTGGACCCATATCGAAAACCACTGAGCAAAAATAAATTAAAAATCCCAACAGTGATGACGTCCTAGAAGAAGCAGATTTCTATTCCAGGGAATATATTTATGGAAATTATTTTAATAACAGCCTTATCTGCAGTCTGGAGTCAGCCCCATAATTTGACTAGATTCAGTGTTCAGTTTGCATCACCTTCTAAACTTCACAGTACAGGAATAAAAGCAGCAGCTGGTGTGTGTCAGCCCACAGGCAGTAATGCACTGCAGCATAGTAGACACGGAGCTCATGCAAATCTCACCCAAATAATGCTCTTCTGTTCTAATCTATCAGCTGTGTTCTTTTTCCATTCATGAATATAAACTAATGAGCTAGAAAGTGTTAAAAACATTCACTAGTTTGGCAATTTCACTACCAGCTATGCTGCTGAGAAGAAAAAAATCCAGCTAATTGGTTACCCTGAGTTTATACTGGAGCACAATGTCCATGACCTCTGTGACTCAAAAAAAGGTGTGGAGCGCCATAATCTATGACCATGCTTGGAGCATAATTTTGGTATAAAAAGAAGGCAGGGTGCATCCAAGAAACAAAACTTGAAGGAATCGTGTTTAAGTTCATTAAGATCCACTACAATGGCACATCAAAGTCTGTTGCGCTCTGTTAAGCTCTACCACACTTTCCACGTTCTATCATGACTGACGTCAAATAGTAATACACCGTCATAATCGCTGCTAAATTTTTAAAAGTCATGATCATAAATCCATTAAATTCCCTCAAGATCACGAATCCACCAAGTTCTCTCAAGAGCATCCCGAATCCACCATGTTCCCTCAAGATCATCACAAATCCCCCAAGTTCCCTCAAGATCATCACAAATCCACCAAGTTCCCTCAAGATCATCACAAATCCACCAAGTTCTCTTATCATCAAAAATCCACCAAGTTCTCTTAAAGATCATTACGATTCCACCAAGTTCCCTTAAGATCATCACAAATCCACCAAGTTCTCTTAAGATCATCCCGAATCCACCAAGTTCCCTCA